>MJUU01038528.1:13726-33238 GCA_002080025.1 Modiolus philippinarum | reverse complement strand
TAAGGACAAAAATACGATGGAGGGAGTTAATCCTTAGGTTTTAGAATTTACATAAATTTGGATAATAGTAATTGAATAAAGTGCACACATGAGATATTATCTCATGTACAAAACTCTGGTGTCAATTACTTTTTGCGATGTTTTTGCGAATCGAACAGTAAAAAGATTTATACATATGGTCATGGTGTGGGTAAAATAAATCATACACGTATTAGACTTGGGTTGAGTGGTCTAAATGATCATTTATTTAACTATAATTTAATTTCCTCACGGTTATGCAATAGATGTGATACTAAAAAACCTGAAACCATTGAACACTTTTTTATTTATTGTGGTCGATATGAAAATATAAGGTCTTTGTTTTTCCAAAAAGTTAAGACATTACTCTGTCCAAATGTAAACTTAATATCATTTAAAGAAATTTTGTGCAACTATCTAGTTAAAATCTTTATATTTGGAAATGATGATTTCTTAATGGATGACAACAAAATGTTATTTCAATATGTGTTTGAATTTATTGAAAACAGTAAACGTTTTATATAATTTATTTGTATCGTTTTGATTTTCGATAACATGTGTTTGTTCTATGTGTAAGAGTATGAGAATGAGAGTTGTATTGTATATTTGTCTTGTAATATATTGTCTTGTCTGTTTATGTTGAGGAGAGCAACTGTGTAGCCCTCGGGCTGTTTGTAATCCTCGTTAATTAAATAAAGCATTAAATTAAATTACTTTTGGAGTGTAAAAAACTCGACTGAAGTTTTAGATAAAATGCAATCAATACAAAAACCAGTTTCATCTATCGACAGTTATGATTTTTCTACACTTTATGCAACGCTTCCGCAAAATCTGATTAAATCCAAAGTGGGACAATTGATTAAATGGTCTTTTAAATTTTCTGGACTGCAGTTTATTTGTTGTAACAAAAAACATGGATTCTTTTCTAATATCACTTACACTATCATTCCTCCTGGACGTGTGATGATACGATTAAAGCACTTAATCTTTTGCTTGACAACACTTTTGTTCGTTTTGGCAACATTGTATATCAACAGGTCATTGGAATTCCCATGGGTACAAATTGTGCACCTCTCATTGCAGATCTTTATCTTTTCTGTTACGAACGTGACTTCATGAAAACATTACAAAATGGGACCATACAAAACAGTAACCGACTTATTTCTATTTTCAATGATAACAGCAGGTATATTGACAATATCCTTACTATTGACAATCCCCAGTTTTTAGATTATGTCGACATCATTTACCCACAACAGCTGAAACTTAATAAAGCTAATAATGATTCTAAGAATTGCCCTTTTCTGGATCTAACTATCATCGTTGACTCTGGTAAAATGAAAACTAAAATTTACGATAAAAGGGATAATTTTGATTTCAGTATTACTAATTTCCCTTTTCTTGACGGCGACGTTCCTCTAGCCCCATCCTACGAAGTTTATATTTGTCAACTGATACGATTCGCACGCGTTTGTTCTACTCTTGACGACTTCAATGAACGTAACCGTACTATCACTTCAAAACTTTTGCAGCAAGGTTACAGATTTCATAAATTGTAAAATACATTTAAAAAGGTCTAGCGAAGATATGAACATTTGATATCTAAATATAATGTCACTCGCAAACAGCTTATTTCTAAGGGAATTTCCCATCCTCGATTTAACGGAAATGTTGTTAAAAAATGCCAGAAACTGATTAAAAATCCAGAAAAACTGGGACGTAACTTACATTCTTTACGCAATAGGGGATATCGACAGGATATTCTGCACGTGTCCGTTAAATTAGCTTTGGGATCCAGTGACCCTGATGATTTTACACACATACTGGCCTCTCACTGATACTGCCGATGTCTACTGAAAAACATGATGATTCTTTACCAAACCCAATTGGGAGTTTTGAATTTGATTTTCCTTCCGTAGTGCGACAGTGTTTTACCAGCAGACTAGGCTCCTTGAGCAAGCCGACAGTTTAGCGGCGAGCACTCATAATTACGTTTTGTTCCCCCATTTTTCTTTTCTAGATTGTGGTCATGGAGTTAGTAGTCTACCTGTATGGGTTTTATTCGTATGTTTATTATACTATAGGGAAACGGGACAGAGAAAGGGGAGGTTTGGGTGCCCATAAACCGGTTTAACCCTACCGCTGGCTTTTGTTAGTGCCGGTACCAAGTCCGGCTGTCCCAAGTTCCTATCATTGTTTATGTTTGTCTTTTGTATTTTTATTGTGGTTTTTTTTTCTTGTGCAGTTCCTATTTACTTTGTGGCATGTGGATATCTTTTTCGGCCATTGTAGGTGTTTCCTGTTATCTTTTTTATTCCATGAACATTTGATATTTAAATATGATACGAATCGCACACAGTTTTTTACTTAAGGCATTTCTCAACCTCGTTTTAACGGCGATGTTGTTAAAAAATGGCAAAATTTATTAAAAATCCAGAAAAACTGGGATCTAATTTACATTTTTGGCGTAACAGGATATATTGACAGGATATTCTTTATAATTCCGTAAAATGGCATTGGGATCCCATCACCTGAAGATTTTACAGGTATACTATCCTCTAACTGATACTGCCGATGTCTACTGAAATCTATGATGACTCCTTACCAAACCTTTCGGAAGTTTTAAATTTGATTTTTATTCTGTAGTGCGAAAGTATTTTACCAGCAGAATAGGCTCCTTGAGCTAGCTGGCAGTTTAGCGCCGATCACTCTTTGACCCATCTTTCTAATTTACGTTTTGTCTTATTCTTTCCTTCTCAAGATTGTGGTCATTGAGTTAGTAGTCTACCTGTATTGGGTTTTATTTGTATGAACATTATAGTATAGGGAAACGGGATAGAGAAAGGGGAGGTTTGGGTACCCATGAACCGAATTTACCCTACCGCTAGCTCTTGCTAGTGCCGGTACCAAGTCTGGCTATCCCGAGTTCCTATCGTTGTCTACGTTTGCCTTTTGTCATTTAATTGTCTTTCGTGTGCAGAAATCTTGAAGATTGTGGCATGTGATTGTAATTGTTGGCGTTTCCTTTTATCTTTCATACATTAATTCATGAAGCGAGGCGTTCATCTAATTAAGTTTTTTACCATGGTTCGCAGTCAGGCTTTGGCATAATCATCTATTAACCCCCTGCGGACGCACTAGCAACTCTGAAGACGGGGCTTTGAAAACGGGGCCAGGTATGCAAAATATACGTTAGTTTAATTACATCTAACTTGATGATGATTCGTAGGGTATCATTCGTCTATAATTTCTTGGACATAATAATGCTACACCATCAAGGCATATTGAAGAACTTCATATAACAGGCAATGGGTGTTTTAAAGTCAAATAAGAGGCAATGGGTGTTTTAAAGTTTTACTATTTTTGTTTGACATCACGATAACTTTTGAAATTAATAATTATGAATGATTATATTTAAGTGTGATTTATCAACTGCACGTGCATGGCATTTTGATCGTTGTTTAAATTTAAGGTAATCTTATATAGAACTTTTTTCTCGTAAAAGTAATAAACAAGACATTAGTCTTAGATTAAAATAAAAAATCACTGATCCCATATTACCATGTCGGCTTCCGTTTATCATTGCTTGTTCACAAAGAAGTAACACTATTACTGCCTACAATTTTGAGATGATTTAAAGTAGATGAACAAATACCTATATTCAAGCCTCTCAATCCTTTAAAAGCTACAACTCAAAAATAATTTCAACCTACTTTAGAAGGTAATCTAGGCACGTAGAAAGGGTAGGCGTCTCCTGCTATTCACGAGATCGGGAGCGAAGTCAGGGTAGACTTCTCCTGTTATATGCATGTACGCACCGCGCTTTATGTGAGTAACGTTATGTCCAAAGGTGAAATTGTAGATAGATACAGAAGATAGAATTACTCGATGCTACATTTATTGCAATGTCAATAGGTCAGTCGCAAGTTGTCCCGTTATAAAATATTGGTCAACCATCTCGTGGAGCCGACCAAAAAGCTTTCGGGGTGTTATTTCAAGCATACTCACTCAGAATTACAAGGTTTCTAAGTAGAATCCCTTCACCTGAATCAGTTTTCAGGGGGCGCCGACTACAGAGCTGCCGGGGCGAGTCCACAGGTGGTGTATAAGGGAATGTCCTGTCTATGCGGGGTAGTCAGGTCAAAAATACAAAGGCCTGAACGCGAAACATTCTAGCCAAACTATGTAGAGAAACGTCACGGCGTGACGCTCCATGCAGTATTAAGAACCCTTATACTGCAACCTCTCTATTTGCGTAAGTAAACTACATTGACTGTATAAACATAAGTGATATACAGTCACTGACCCTATAACACCTTTTCAATGACGTCAACAATGTGTTTCCGTAGTAATTGTTCCATGACGTTATAAGAAAGCATGGATTCATCACAACCTGAAGATGTCCGCTTCACTTTTGAAATTGTCAATTTCACCGATGTATTTTACCTAAAATTTTGTTCGGTATAGTTGCAGTATAAACACAATAATAGTACATTGACTTGACATAAACAGGATATAAGGATTCGGCTCGAAACGGTGAAAATGCTCGCCAAAGGCTTGCATTTTCCCGCGTTTCTAAGCCTCATCCTTATATTGCGTTTATGTCAAGTCAATGTACTGTTATTGTCTATTTCTATATTTCTCTAAGGAAAATAGACGCACTGGGTGTCGTTCTTGTCCCTACCCATTTGTCCCCTTTGCAAGTGGCAATCAAAACTCGTTGCCCTGTTGTCCCTTCAACCTTAATTTCTTTCTTCTTTTTCTAATATTCTTTTTGAACTGATTTACTTGTTCTCGTCCTTACATAGCTGAAATATTGCTCACTGTGCGTTTAACACTATAACTAATCAATCACCCATTTTAATTCTGTTGTTAAATTCCTCATAATAATCTTGTTCTCTAGCACATCGTATCATCTGAGAAACATACTAATATATAAGGGCAGAATAGGTGAAGTTATATTCAGGAATGAAAAATTCATGATAGAAAGTTTAAAATAATCACGTAAATGTACACGACAAAAAGTCTTTCCAAATACATGTCAAACAAGCAACGGAACAACCATATTATTGTTGTTCTTTATCGTGAAGTCACCATGACCTCTTCAACTGTAAGTTTCACTCATCATGGTAGGTTCAAGACGTCCCTAGCACCAGTTTGAACGGAATTCATCGCTAATTGTCAAGCAACGCTCAATCCATGCTCATCATGATGTCTGAATTGTCAGCTCTATCTTTGTAATGTTTATTTTTCTGATCCTAGAAACGAACATCGATAAATTACAAGACTAGATCCGTCTACAGACAGAAAATGTTATATTTAAACGTAATAATTGATGCCGTAGAGACAAACTGGATGATTCTTTGGCAATAAATATTTTTTACGAGTCAAATCAGAAATGAATAATATTTGTACCTAAAATATGACATTAATGAAGTTAATCCATTACATTTTTGTTATCTTAATGAGAATCAGATCATAACAACACATCAAACTAAGAACACGATGTAGATAAGTAAAAGTTAATTGGACATGGATAAATGTTATGCCACATTGCATTACAAAAAAATAAAATACTCACAACGTGCTTGTTTGAAGTTCAATCGTTTTTCTGGGAATGTTAAAATATGAATTTCAGAAATGTTTCAATCAATTCGGTGATGTAAAATATAGAAATGCCAGTCTTTATATTGTTCACTAGTCAAAAAATCAATTCTGTTATTGTAAATTTTCACACCTCAACAGCAATATTCCGTCCCCCAGCCAATATGGAGTACATATTTCTCAAATTATCCGTTATGATAGCGCCTCCTGAGAGCATGTAGTCGCTATCAATATTATTTTTTTACAACGACACAAAAGTTATTCATTAACTATTCAAAAAGGGTTTCGATATTGTTTCTCTAGAAATTTATAAGACGGTATCCAGATTTGATTGATAGTTCTGCTTTTGAAAACGGTTTTGTTGAAATTTTCGGCATTTTCCGTGCGGAATTGTCTACCGATCTATCATGGATATATATTGCTTCACCTTATACACTGAACGTCAAAATCATCTTTCCTGGACGACAAGCTACAATGGATGTGACTTTCTTATTATTTCTACTCATTCAGACGCTATAAATAGTTGGTATATAAGGAGGTTGATGCATCATTAAGCCTGGTTTAACCCACCATCTTATTTATAAAACGCCTATTAATCGCAGGGAATATGGATAGTTGTAATATCAGCGGGAGGTTGCTGCATCATTAAGCCTGGTTTAATCCACCATGCCAATATGACGGCTACCCTAAATATGGTTTGCTCTCGAATTTTTCAATTGTTCAATTAATTTTCCTTACTGATATGCTTTGGACTTTTTTCTTTACTTTTATTTTGCTATTAGCTATCAGTTCTGCTGTTTGTGCAAATACAGCAGGAAAATTTAACTTTACTCTCAGTCATGATGCAGAAAATAACATTGAAAATCACTTAAGTCTTCAAAACACACTAACAAAAAAACCCTAGTTTTTCCCTCATCAAAAAGGTACGCACATCACAATAGAGTTATCGAACTGAAGTGGACACACCGATATGCGATTTCATGATGTATTGTGACTGTTACCTCACGTAGAGCGGATCATAAATGCTTTACCGAAGTATCTGATACTTAGTATCATGCTTAGGAAAGTGTAGAAATTCTCTGGTTGGACGCATTCATAATGGCCCCGTCACTCTATAACGCACAGCGCCAACGTTCGCCAACGTATGAGAATATTTTCATACACGCTCTTGTGCGTTCTTAACACGTTACAAACACGTTGACGCACTTGGGTTTTTCAGCGTTGGGTGCTTCGGAAAATTTTCAACATGCTAAAAATTTCACGACGTTCGCCAAGGTGTTGTTTACACACGTTAGACGAACGCTAGAGTAAGTTATGCACGAAATATCTGCGATATGAATTAAATTATCTAGCGTTGTTTTAAACTGTTAAGAACGCAAACCGAGCGTCCTTGTAACTAAGGAGTAACGTATTAGCCAATGTTTTATAATCAAAATAAGTGTTTAAATAAGAGCAAGACAAAATTCCAAAGGAATGTAATCAGCTGCTTTATTTCATCATTAGGTAGACATATATTTTCAGAATGAATTTTGCGATTTTCGGGGGACCTATCCCTCCTGAAAATCCGTTGTATTTTTCATTGGCATTTCTATCCATTTCCACTTTTGCAGATGACATTGGGTTGCGGAATTTCGAACTGATCTGACGAAAGATCGTCAAAACGCTATACAGACGTTCTATAAATGCTAAAAGGTCGTCATGGATGCGTTTGGTATACATCAAGAACGCTAGTAAAACGGCTTTAAAACGTCGTCATACGCTATTAAACGTTTTGGGAGTGTTGTAGACAAGTTATGAAAAAGTTTTCCGTGCGTCGTTGGTCGTTAGCCTGGCATTATGAATGCGTCCAACAAGAGAATTTCTCTTAATTTCTTCGACGTGTACCACCGTTCTTACAAAATTTGCGAATGTCGGTACACGTTTACCAGAACGTTATATCGTGACAGGGACTTAACGTCAGCTTATCGGCCTACAACAAAAGAAGAGCATAGGCCCTAAGAACAGTCTATGGGGGATCCATTAAAAGGTAAATTTCAGAATTTAAAAAGAGGATTCAAAAAGAGGTGGGGTCTTCCATAATAACTATAACAAATGACTTTTTGAATGTTTTCACTTGTCACAAAAACATTTTTCACTAGCCAAATGAATGTAGGAAGGTTGTTTATCATTGTAAATGTCGAAATACAAATGTAACTACCGTTGCCATGGAAACCATACAAAATAAATACGCTGCCTGCAGCAAGTTGTATTTTCTATCAGCTTTGTGTAAAACTAATTTATATGAAGAACACCTACACAAGGGTCTCATAATACCCACAAATTCTATATCGAGGTTCGTTTTGGATACTCTTGAGTTTCGAACACAATTATTTATTTTTGTTTTAGTGACACTCATCAGGCTGTATGTAAAACCGAAGTCAAGAGGAAGGATGGAGTCGATATACTCTGCAAACAGATAACGTTTTGGGATACATGTACTAAAGTTGTTCGAAGTATCAATCATTCATTTGTAATCAGAAATCATGGGTAGTTTGCCCTGCTGTCAAAGACAATTCCTCAATTTTATTCGGCTTTTGAGAGTATGCAGATATTACACTTTTAAACTAAATAACCTGGTTAATGATTTACAGAATTTTAATAACGTAAACACACAGAAACACAGAGCTGCCGTGATTAAGTCATTATTTTGTAGTGCAATGAAGGCCATGCCAAAACACAAGTAAGATTAATAATACTTTCCATTTTTGCTATTTATGAAAGAAAAAGGGGGATAATAGGAAACTTCTACAATGGCTCTAAATGGGGGTTATATGAAAATTACCGATCAGAGTGGTCAAGAGGCGAAGTCAATGAGACAAAGACAAATCAGATGAAAACCAGCGGCAAAATTGTCGACCGCAATGGTCCTGGCTTGGTACAGGCATTTCAAAAGAAATGGTGGGTTTAACCGGCGTTATGGTTAGCCAAATCTCCCCTTCCATTGCGGTAGTGTCCGGTAGCAACTCAACAGCAATTGCCATTGAAAGGTCGTATACAGTTGAAAGAAATAATCATCCCAGTATTAGGTAAAGAAAGAATCTTGAATCAGAGTTTGGACCGATACTTTTTCCACAAGCCAATGATATCTAGTGAAGAACTTTTTTAAGGATGGTATGAGACGGAATTATTTTGAAGCCTTGATTAATAAGGCGGTCTAATGAGAATATCTGTATAATTTGTGCAAGCTCTCGTTTAACGAATCAGCTGTGAAACATACACTGAAGCTGTATACTGAGGGTACATAATTTTATTTGTCAGTTGGTAATGGGTCTGGAGCTAGCATGTCAGTAAACTGCAAGTAGTCTCTTGTGATTTCATGTTTATGTCCGTATATTTAGTTCTTTCAGTTTCATTTTTCACATTTGACTCAGTCCTGTTGCTAACTGAATTTTACTGTTGTTACGACTGTTTTTGATTTATCACATTGGCTATAGGGGGAAGGTTTGGGCCAAATAAAACTAGTTTAACCCCGCCGCAGCAGGTTTGCGCCTGTCCTAAGTCAGGAAATTTATTGAGCCTTTGTGTGTCTTGTCTGTTTTCTAGTTAGTTTACTTTATGTCTATAGGAGTCTAGGATGATGTTTATTTCGCTGAACTTGATTACTCTTTATTTAGGGGCCGACTCCCACCTGCCGTTGGGTGTGGGGTTTCCTCGCCGTTCATTGAAGATCTTATGGTGGCTTTGAGTTGTTATTACTCCTCTTTAGGTCGTTGTCTCTTTGACACATTCCCCGTTTCTCTTCTTTTTTCTACCCTCTAAGCAAGAGAAGCTGGAATATTACTGTCCATGTTAGGGAAATCAATAATTTTGAAACTAAAATCGCCCCCGTGTCGTAAATTTTAGTACTGAGATGACCATTTTCCGGGGTTGCCACAGACCCGGAAAAACGAAAAAACCCGGGATTTTCGTTGTAGGTATTCCCGGTCGGGAAATAGCCGGGAAAATGCGAAAAAAAAATAAAATCCGGGAAAATCCTTGAAAAACGAAATACCGGAAGTAAATGAAATAAATTACTTCCCTTTAACCGTTGTCCGATTCGCCCCATGCAATTTTTTTCTCTCTTTCATCGTTATGAAATAACTGTCGGTTATAAAGCTCGTTTATAGCGATTCAGGTACACTTGTACACATTATGTGTATTCACAGTCCTTATCTTTATTATTTTAATGTACACGAACTTGAAGGGACGATCTGACAGAAACTGTACATCTATCTTGAATGCAAACGTTTCATTGAATCATCAAAGGTTGATTTAAAAAAAAAAATGTTAAAACTATGGAGTGGATCTCCCTTCTGCATAGCCCTGTCCTTGCTGATTTTGGCTTTTCTATTTAGACCCTATTGGTAATTTGTTCTCTATCAGCTATTACACATATTTAGGTTTTTGGATTTCCAAATGTTTTGATTTTATCTGCACTTATTGATTAGTTAGAGTTTAACGTCCAGTGAGCAATATTTCAGCTATATCAGTACGAGTTAATCAATAAACAAATGTACGTATAAGAAGAAAGAAATAATGGAGGAAGAGAAAACTAGGGCAACCATTTTTCATTGCCACTGGAAAAGGGGAGAAATGGGTAGGGGCAGGAAATTTAGACTTCTATACGACACGTGGTGTTTGCTCTCCTTGGATAAATATAGAAGGACACCCAGTGCATCTGCTCTCCTTAGAGAAATATAGAAGGGGTCTTTATACTGCATGGAGCGTGGTGTTTCTCCACACAGTTTAGCTACAATGGTTCGCTCCGAGGCTTTCCGTATTGTGACCTGACTACCCCGCATAGCAAGGACATTTCCCTAGACGCAAACTGGGGACGGGCCCGGCAGCTCTGTAGCATGAGCCCCTGAAAACCGATCAGGTTCCGAATCACCTACTGAAATGGTCATATGCAGAAATTAAACTCGCAGTAATCTCCGGTATTTTGTTATGTAAACAAGATATAGCGCAAAATACGTGTTCAAAGTAAAAATATATTCTGTGAATTGATAGTTCTGAGTTGAATTTCTTCAAACAAGGCATTAAAAAATTATTGACATTCATATATTGGTCAGCATATAAATGTGAAAACACAAGTTCGAGTCAAATTAGGTCAAAAGACAAAGGTAAATCCGAGATGAACACAAGACAAATGAAAGACAGTTTATTCCCGACTTTTAAGCTAAATGGTTGGTTGAATTTAGGTTTAATGATGCATTTAACCTCCCTCTTGTATGTGTAAGTCTGTGACAAGTTTTGTACGGCAACCATGCACAACAAAGCAACACCACACTGAACGAATTCAAATTGCTACCTTACTGAATAATAAATATTAATTACATGAGAACGTTGAGTGATTTAACATCATTGTATCACAATTTTTCATTTGTTTTAATCCTTGAAAACTTCTGAAAATCCTTGAAAAACCCTTGAAAAATCCTTGCATTTCATATGAGGAAAGGAAAATTCAAAATGTAAGTCCAAAAAATTACAATAACATGTTACAATCTGCCAGGAAACTACACAGGAAATTCTCAAATAAGACAAAAGACAAACGTAGGAACTCGAGACAGCTGGACTTTGTATGAAACTAGCAAAAGCCAGCAGTAGAGCTACACCTGTTTATGGGTACGCAAACCCCTTTTCTCTGTCCCGTATCCCTAAAGTGCAATAAACATACGAATAAAACCCAATCAAGGTAGACTACTACCTTCATGACCGAAATCTTGAAAGGAGAGAAAATGACAATACGTATATTTGAAAGATGGGATCGCAGCTAGGATCAGGGAGCCTAGTCTGTTGGTAAAACACTATCGCACTACGGAAGGAAAATCAAACTCATTACTTCCAGCAGGATTTGGTCAAGAATCATCATATATTTCAGCAGACATCGGCAGTAACACTGAAATGCCAGTTGATGTGAAAAATTTTCCGGTCACTAGATCTCAAAGCTAATTTAACGTTTACAAGCAACATATCTTTTCGATATCCCCTATTACTTAAAGAATGTAAGTTACTCTGAGTTTTTCTAGATTTTTGATCAGTTTCTGGCATATATGAACATTTCCGTAAAAAAACGAGGATTAGGGATGCCCTGAGTAATAATCTGTTTGCGAGTAACGCCATTATTTAGATATCAAATGTTCATATGTATTATAAAACCTCTTAAATTTATTAAACAATTTATCTATGAAATCTGTAACCCTGTTGTAAGAGTTTGGCTGTAATAGTAAGGTTACTTTCATTAAATTAGTCAAGATTAGAACGAACGCTTGCAAATCGTATCTTTTGAGAAATATCTACCACATAGGATTGAGCTTGAGGTGTGTCGCCGTTATGAAAAGGAAAATAATTTATAGTGAAATCAAAATCATCCCTTTTATCATATATTTTAGTTTTGATTTTACCAGAGTCAATAATGGTAGTTAGATCCAGAAAAAAAATCATTGTTAGCTTCATTTAATATCAGTTCTTGTTGGTAAATGATGTCTACATAATCTGAAAACTAAGAAGTAAGGATATCGTCACTATACCTACTGTAATCATTAAAAATAGAAATTTGAACTTGAAGTCACTACAAATACAAATATAGATTTTTTTTTCGCCACGAAGTATTAAGTATTACTTTAAATCATATATGTGCAATCCACGCGTACTGGATTTTAGAGAGATTCTATAACAGATAGTATTCTACCATTCCCGCATGATGACAATTCCAGAATTATCATAATAGTCATTAAAATTAGTGACTTATAATTTACAAAAAAGAATTCATAGAATAGCATGGATTTGTCCTCTTTTCTTGTATTTCCGAGGGAAAAAACGCGGAATAAAGGTGTTTTTTACTATCGAAATATTTGCATAATAGGACATTTCTTTGAAATTAAGTCAACATTGGTCATTATAAAAAAGTAGTTTGCACCAATATCAAGGGTTTCGAAAACTCCTATCAACAAATTTTGTTCTCTTTCAGTTTTTACACAAATTTCTTTTTTTTTTTAATTCCCAATCGTTTGATTTTATCTGCACCGAAGAGACATAAGTTGTCGAAATGTGCATATACAGAATTTAAATTTACAATAACTTTGGTATTTAGTCATTAGCAGTAACTTCCGTATTTTGTAATTTATTAAATATTATATCAGTCAGGTTGTGGGAGTAAACATGACATAGACATGCCAAGATAATTCAAAATTGAACCAATATGTATGAATGAAGAACTTTTTACTTAATATTTGGAATATCATTTCTTTTTACTGTCTTCGTATTTTAAATAGCATTTGATGTTGAGTTGCTACCAGAAACTACCACATTTGAAACGGGAGGTTTGGCACGCTATAAAACCGGTTTAACCCACCGTTTCTTTTGAAATACCTAAACCAAGTCAGGACCACTGTGAGTGACAATATTTCCAGTGGTTTTCCTCCTGCTTTGTTTTTGTACCTCTTGTACTTTGGCTCTTGACAATTCTGTTCGGTAATATTATAGTTCCCTTTTACAAACATTCCAAACCACGATGGCAAAGAAGCGTGTAGAGAAGTTTGGAACGCATCATTAAAGAGCCAACCACCAAATGCCCTTTCCGGTTACTGATGTTAAAATCCAAACACAACAAGTTTAATTAAACCACTTGAACGATGTTTAGGAAACTTTATAAAAGGAAGGGAACTATCTAGAGATGTGCATGAAGGAATATAATTGTTTTAAGGTTAATACCAAAACACCGCAGTATAGCAAAACATATAAATATAATTGTTGACCATAGCTATCTTGACTATCCAAGATTCAATCTGCACATATTGTCTAGTAAGCGCAATCACCTTTTAAATCACTTGAAGTTTTCTGACGAAACTTAACACTACGGAACGCCACTAGTATATTAAACTAGTATAACAATGCATCAAAACATGATTAACCAGTAAGTAAAATTTCGATTTTTCCCATTGCTGCAAATCCCAAGAAAAAAAATGAGACCTCTTCACAATTTTTTGTATAGAAATCAAATTTACATTTTTTCGTCATAAATGCAACTTACAATAAGAGGTCAGAAAAGCCAATCTTCATAAGTTTTTTGGCCACTTCAAAGGGGTCTCCTCTCTTAGTACTGGGTACCAAAATTGCATAAATGCCTATATACAAGGAACGGTACATCGCTGGATCTGCCAAATGATCTACAAAATATATTTCTAAGCTGTTAACTCCATCTTGACAGCTGTAAGAAAGGGCCTTCAAAAATATATATACTTGCTTTTCAAGAAACAGTGTAAATGAAATGTTGATATTGAAAAAAACTAAGATCTACTTGACATCTAAAACTGTAGATCATTATCACACTGTAACATAATTAAAATTTTGACTTCTCGAAACTTTATACTTCCATTCCTCATGAAAAACTGAATCTCCGCCGAAAGATTTAATTCATAGATGTTTTTACCATAAGAACGGTGAGCCGATATATAGGTACATTGTTGTCTTTCTTTTGGAATTCCGAATCGGATAAAAAAATTGTTCGATATACTCAACAGTTCTCGCCACAATATAGCTGAAATATTGCTGAAGTTGGCGTAAAACATCAATCAATCAACCGAATCGGATAAAAATATACAGAACAAGTGATTTTAGAGTTTCTGATCGACAATTTATTTGTCCGCTTTGGGGCACTTGTTTTTCAACAGACTCAGTATTCCAATGAGCATAAACTGTGCACCTCTTTTAGCCGATCTGTTTCTCTTATCTTATAAGGCTGAATTCATCGAAGGGCTTCATCAAAACTAGTCCAATCCTTTAATATTTGCTTCTGTTATATAGATGATATTTTGTCACTAAACAACACTTGCTTTGTTGATTTTTTTTTCATCTTATCTATCAATAAGAGCTCAAAATCAAGAATGCTACAGACACATCGGGCTCTTTCCTTGACTTTCATTTTAAATTGACAACAGAGGTACACTGCAAACTAAGCTATATGACACACCTTTTCAATAGTCAACTTCCCTTTTCTTTGTAGAACATTGCAACAACGCCAGCATATGGAGTTTACATCTTTCAACTCATTCGCTACTCAAGCACCTGTGATCGATACAGTGACTTCCTTGATAGAACTCTGTTGCTCAAAAATAAGGGTATTTAACCATAACTTGAAGTCATTACTACAGAAGCTTCACTGTCCACAATCCTGTGGGCACCGCTATGGGATATTTGTTTCCGAGATGACAACAGATCATTTCTCTTACAGCTAAAGTTTTTTTTTCCTCCAGTGGATTTTTCTTTACTGCAGGAATGGACATGTTCAACACGGTGGTGTGCTATAAAAAAGCAGATGCTTACTCTTCTGGTGCACCTTATCTCACCCATGGTTTGTGTTGTTGTATGTATCTTCATTTTTCTTGTTTGTGCCGTTCTCCTGTTAAGTCTGTTTTTCTTTGTTTTTCGGATGTTACCATTGTCCTTCAGTTACTTGTCTTTTTTATTTTAAGACTGATCGGTTCTTATTTTAATTTATATGAACGGTATTTCGGTTTTTTAATTATCTAAACTGTATGCAGATGAAACCTTTTTGTTCAAGTCAAACCTCACTACTTGTTCAAGATGTTCTAAAACGATTTAAAAAAAAAACTGTGAGCAAAGCTCCAGAAAAGCATACCCCTGTTCCCCCGTTTGATTCAAAAGTTAAAAATCACAAAAAAATAAGTCAAATCAAATTTTTAAATAGCTGGTGCACAACTGCAATATGTAATGTGAAAGTTTCATTGAGTTTCACCAAGTGGTCTAGGAGGAGTTGTCGCCACAAAGTATGAAGCCTACACTATGGTGGACGGAAAAAAAACAGACGAACGGTCGCACGGACACCATGATCACTATATACCACCTGCTAAAGCGGGGTATAATAATCACTGGCGGAAGATTGGTTTATATTATTAATAAGATAGTTCAAAATGTAATTATTGTTCCTGCATAGAAATGGCATATCAAGAACGGTTGATTGCAAGGTATTACTAAACCAAATAATTCAAGCTATGTTATTATCGTGTAAAAGAAATCTTTTTATTGACGTAAGTTTAGACAAATAAAATGCGAAAATTGTCACATGGGAGTTTATTTCGATTTAAACTGCAATTTTCAAAGTCGTATAAATGAAACATTGGGAAAGTCAGTAAGAAGTTATTCGTTCGACAAGGGTGCATGAAGTTTTCGGAAATTTTTCAAATGTCAGATAATGAGTTTCCGCAAATATAAAAGTTTATGCCTACGTTTCCGAAAATTTTCCGTTTTTTTTAATAAATTTATTTCTCGCATATTTTTTAAGATATACTGTGAATTTATACCATTGTATGGTTAACCTTTGTCGCCAATTTATTTTCTGTATAGATATTGTATAGGAGAGGTAGTGACGTTTCATTAAGTTGCACAAATTTTGTACAAACCCTTTTTAAAGTTGCAAATAAGATATGTTTAATGTTATACATTACAATAAATTTTTCTTTAGAAATCTGTTCAATAAGTGCAACTAAGAAATGTGTCACGTGTCCTTGTATTACATAGTCTGGAAAAATACCGTAATCCGGGAATAATCCATCAATTTCTTTTTATGACATTTCCTGAAAATACTATAGTCAACTGTCACTAGTTCTTCCTTTTAGATATATAGGATGTTTCTATTTAAATACATCAGCAACTAAATAACGGGGCAAGAGGACATGGAAACAAATACCAGAAATAAAACCATGGCAAAATGAAAGTATCATCAATATTTTACGACAGGATATGGAGTAAATGAACATGAGTCCATAACACATATGTAAACTCCAACTGCAATAATTTTAATGAGCTGTATGGCCATTTCGGAAATTCATTCTTCATCAGCAGCACTAGAACCCAAACAAAGGAAATTCATAATTTTAAAAAAATGTTTAAAATGCATAAAACCAAACGAAATCCGGGTAATCAGTAATATCAAATATAGCAAGGAGAAAACTACCATGGAGGGAGTTAATCCTTCCTACATAAATTTAAATAATAGTAATTGAACAATTGAAACATGCATTACACAGCTGAAAAAGAAACAAATGTTTTAAAATAAATATGGGTTTGTAAATCTAAGGAGTAAGATAAGCACAGAAGAGATATACGAATGTTTAAATATCTGGCGAAATGATCAATGGCGATTTGTCCTGACCAATTACACAAACCCATTAGATGGAATATACCCAAGGCTGACCGGAATACAGACATTGCATGTATGATTTAAAGGCACATCTATCATGGAATTCATGTTTACGTGACAAATACATATGCAATTTGTTGTTCATAGTTTGAACCTTCTAATTATCCTCCTGGCAGGAAATAAAGAACGTGAGAAATATTGAATATGTAATTACTATGAAGTTCTATATTTGTTCACGTGTAGTTGTAACCATATTGTTGGAAATGCAGTTTCTTCAATTATCGCTTATAATAACAAATTGAAACACATGCTGCACAGTTAATTAAAAACTAATATTGACTTTAAATTAAAACAATAGCTTCAAACAGTGATGTAACATTGCAGTAGATTGAAGAGAACAGTACACACACTAACATGTTGATATTTGGAAACCTATCCGGTTCTTTATCAAAGCACAATAAAAAAGTAAAAATACAGTCGAACAAAACCTACTTACAGAGATTAAACTCTAAAAATTTAAACAAAGTATCGAGAGCTACATATATATTTGGACACTGTTCTCTACATCGAAACTCCTAACAATTACTCTTACAGAATTGAAACGTGTAGCTTTGATTGATGGATTACTTAGAGTCTTTTGTCCAGTAAGCAATATTTAAGCTATATCAGGACGAAAACAAGTTCAATTAAACAAATATATAAGTATAAGAAGAAAGAAATAAAGCTTGAAGGGCCAACCAGGAAAACGGGTATTGACTGCCACTTGAAAGGGGGAGAAATGGGTAGGGGCAGGAAATTTAGCCTTCTATACGACTCCCAGTGAATCTGCTAATATCTTGCCCCTACCCATACTTCCTTTTCATGTGGCCTTTAATACTCGTATAGGGTTTACGTTTTGGTTATTTCTTCAATTCGAAGGTTCTCTCAGAAATAATTTTGTCTCACAAGCCCCAAAAACAAATTTAATACTGAACAAATTTAAACAATATCTCGAGGTCAAAAATATGGGATCCAACCACATTTTTAAAGATTATACAACGTACAGAACGAAATAGGACAATATCACAGATTAAAACTGGAATGAAAAATCAAAAGTATCGTCAACGGAAATACCATTTAGAAATATCAGAAGTGAAGAAGTAACTATATAGCACTGGCAAGTGGGAGATGCTATTTATATCCCATGAAAATAATTTTTATTAAACAATTTTTACGACGTATTTGTTTTGTTATGAGCTGACAAAATCCGAAGGTGAATGAATTCCACAGACTGATGTGTTGGGATTAAACAAAATCACATTCAGGCGTTAAATGTCAAAAGCCTCAAACAAGTTCAAAATTAATATATAATCCATCCCCAGTGGATTGGAATGTGCTTTTACAATCAGCTGTATCAAAATCACTGCACATATATCGATTGTAAAAAGGCAGCTTTCGTGCTTAACTAATATTATTCTAACTATTCTGACATTCTTGATTGCATAAAATCGTAAAATCAAGTTTATACGTGTAGTTTAGGATTATAAATCTTTTCCAGATTTAAGTGTGTATAATTTTCTATTTATTCGGAATTCCAAGCTATATATCAATCAGTCAAGCTTCTGTCTGATGACGCTGTGGAAGCTTTCTAATTGTTTGTTTCGGTCCAATATTGTTCATGTCTCGTATTCTCATTAGCGTTACGTATTACGTAATTTGTTTACATATCTTTTTGCCTTCATTGTAGTATGTTATGCCTGTCCTATGTATCTATTATACTTTGTCACGTTGTACAAGTTCATTATGCCATTTAATCAGATCTATCACTTCAAGTTTGGCTTCCTTTTGAAAATAAAATATACGCTCATTCACTAAAGAAGTATTGTCTCTCAGTGATGTATAGTATTTACTTGGGTTGTCTAATGAAATCTAAGGTGTGATTTTTCATGTATTTTCGTCAGTCGTTGATTGAGTTAAACATCTGATAAATACTAATATGTTTTCATATCACGATATGAAAGTATTTTATATGCGCAGCTATTGTGTCAAATATTATTTACAGTGATGCAAACGGTTTGTTAACATTAATAGGTCTTGTTGGTCGAGTTTTCACTGGTGTCCATACACTATCGTAGTACTATAAAGAATTTAAGGGATGGGCGTTTATAGTTGACCTTTTTGTATAGGTCAAAAGACAAGGAAGACAATTTCCTGGTAAACAGCTTGTAGGAAGACTGCAATATGGCAAGACAAGGGTAATATATTGACAACAGGGGTCACAACAAGTCAGGCAAAACAAGTGTAATATATTGACAACAGGGGTCACAACCAGTCAGGCAAGACAAGGGTAATATATTGACAACAGGGGTCGAAACAAGTCAGTTAATTTGGCAAAACAAGTGTAATATACTGATAACAGGGGTCACAATCATCAGTCTGCTAATTTGGCAAGACAAGGGTAATATATTGACAACAGGGGTCACAACCAGTCAGGCAAAAGAAGTGTAATATACTGATAACAGGGGTCACAACAAGTCAGTTAATTTGGCAAAACAAGTGTAATATATTGACAACAGGGGTCACAACCAGTCAGGCAAAACAAGTGTAATATACTGATAACAGGGGTCACAACAAGTCAGTTAATTTGGCAAAACAAGTGTAATATATTGACAACAGGGGTCACAACCAGTCAGGCAAAACAAGTGTAATATACTGACAACAGGGGTCACAAC
>MJUU01038528.1:0-13012 GCA_002080025.1 Modiolus philippinarum | reverse complement strand
AGTCAGTTAATTTGGCAAAACAAGTGTAATATACTGATAACAGGGGTCACATTCAGTCTGTTAATTTGGCAAAAAAGTGTAATATACTGATAACAGGGGTCACAACAAGTCAGTTAATTTGGCAAAACAAGTGTAATATACTGATAACAGGGGTCACATTCAGTCTGTTAATTTGGCAAACAAGGGTAATATACTGACGACAGGGATCACAATTAGTCTGTTAATTTGACAAAACAAGGGTAATATACTGACAACAGGGATCACAATCAGTCAGTTAATTTGGCAAAACAAGTGTAATATACTGACAACAGGGATCACATTTGGCAAAACAAGAGTAATATACTGACAACGGGGGTCACAATCAGTCAGTTAATTTGGCAAACATGGGTAATATACTGACAACAGGAATCACAATCAGTCAGTTAATTTGGCAAAACAAGGGTAATATACTGACAACAGGGATCACAATCATACTGCTAATTTGGCAAACAAGTGTAATATACTGACAACGGGGATCACAATCAGTCTTTTAAATAGGCAAAACAAGGGTAATGTACCGACGACAGGGGTCACAATCAGTCAGTTAATTTGGCAAAACAAGTGTAATATACTGACAACAGGGATCACAACCAGTCACTTAATTTGGCAAAACAAGGGTAATATACTGACAACAGGGGTCACAATTAGTCAGTTAATTTGGCAAACAAGGGTAATATACTGACAATTGGATCACAATCAGTCTGTTAATTTGGCAAACAAGTGTAATATACTGACAACGGGGGTCACAATCAGTCTATTAAATTGGCAAAACAAGGGTAATATACTGATAACAGGGGTCACAATCAGTCTGTTAATTTGGCAAACAAGTGTAATATACGGACGATAGGGGTCACAATCAGTCTGTTAATTTGGCAAAACAAGGGTAATATACTGATAACAGGGGTCACAATCTGTCTGTTAAATTGGCAAAACAAGTGTAATATACTGACAACAGGGATCACAATCAGTCAGTTTCTTTGGCAAAACAAGTGTAATATACTGACAGCAGGGATCACAATCAGTCAGTTAATTTGGCAAAACAAGGGTAATATACTGACAACAGGGATCACAATCAGTCTGTTAATTTGGCAAACAAGTGTAATATACTGACAACGGGGGTCACAATCAGTCTGTTAAATAGGAAAAACAAGGGTAATATACTGACGACAGGGGTCACAATCAGTCAGTTAATTTGGCAAAACAAGTGTAATATACTGACAACAGGGATCACAATCAGTCAGTTAATTTGGCAAAACAAGTGTAATATACTGACAGCAGGGATCACAATCAGTCAGTTAATTTGGCAAAACAAGGGTAATATACTGACAACAGGGATCACAATCAGTCTGTTAATTTGGCAAACAAGTGTAATATACTGACAACGGGGTCACAATCAGTCTGTTAAATAGGCAAAACAAGAGTAATATACTGACGACAGGGGTCAAAATCAGTCAGTTAATATGGCAAAACAAGTGTAATATACTGACAACAGGGATCACAATCAGTCAGTTAATTTGGCAAAACAAGGGTAATATACTGACAACAGGGGTCACAATTAGTCAGTTAATTTGGCATACAAGGGTAATATACTGACAATGGGGATCACAATCAGTCTGTTAATTTGGCAAGCAAGTGTAAGATACTGACAACGGGGGTCACAATCAGTCTATTCAATTGGCAAAACAAGGGTAATATACTGATAACAGGGGTCACAATCAGTCTGTTAATTTGGCAAACAAGTGTAATATACTGACGATAGGGGTCACAATCAGTCTGTTAATTTGGCAAAAAAAGTGTAATATACTGACAACAGGGATCACAATCAGTCAGTTAATTTGGCAAAACAAGGGTAATATACTGATAACAGGGATCACAATCAGTCAGTTAATTTGGCAAAACAAGTGTAATATACTGACAACAGGGATCACAATCAGTCAGTTAATTTGGCAAAACAAGAGTAATTTACTGATAACAGGGATCACAATCAGTCAGTTAATTTGGCAAAACAAGGGTAATATACTGATAACAGGGGACACAATCAGTCTGTTGAATTTGCAAAACAAGTGTAATATACTGAAAACAGGGATCACAATCAGTCAGTTAATTGGGCAAAACAAGGGTAATATACTGATAACAAGGGTCACAATCAGTCTGTTAAATTGGCACAACAAGTGTAATATACTGACAACAGGGATCACAATCAGTCAGTTAATTTGGCAAAACAAGGGTTATATACTGATAACAGGGATCACAATCAGTCAGTTAATTTGGCAAACAAGGGTAATATACTGACAACATGGATCACAATCAGTCTGTTAATTTGGCAAACAAGGGTAATATACTGACAACGGGGGTCACAATCAGTCAGTTAATTTGGCAAAACAAGGGTAATATACTGACAATAGGGGTCACAATCAGTCAGTTAATTTGGCAAAACAAGTGTAATATACTGACAACAGGGGTCACAATCAGTCTGTTAAATTGGCAAAACAAGTGTAATATACTGACAATAGGGGTCACAATCAGTCAGTTAATTTGGCAAAACAAGTGTAATATACTGACAACAAGGGTCACAATCAGTCAGTTAATTTGGCAAACAAGAGTAATATACTGACAACAGGGATCACATTCAGTCTGTTAATTTGGCAAAACAAGGGTAATATACTGACAATAGGGGTCACAATCAGTCAGTTAATTTGGCAAACAAGGGTAATATACTGATAACAGGGGTCACAATCTGTCTGTTAATTTGGCAAACAAGTGTAATATACTGACAATAGGGGTCACAATCAGTCTGTTAAATTGGCAAAACAAGGGTAATATACTGACGACAGGGGTCACAATCAGTCAGTTAATTTGGCAAACAAGGGTAATATACTGACAATACGGGTCACAATCAGTCTGTTAATTTGGTAAAGCAAGTGTAATATACTGACAATAGGGGTCACAACCAGTCAGTTAATTTGGCAAACAAGGGTAATATACTGACTACAGGGATCACAATCAGTCTGTTTATTTGGCAAACAAGTGTAATATACTGACAACGGGGGTCACAATCAGTCTATTAATTTGGCAAACAAGTGTAATATACTGACAACAGGGGTCACAATCAGTCGTTAATTTGGCAAACAAGGGTAATATACTGATAACAGGGGTCACAATCAGTCAGTTGATTTGGCAAAACAAGGGTAATATACTGACAACAGCGGTCACAATCAATCAGTTAATTTGGCAAAACAAGGGTAATATACTGACGACAGGGGTCACAATCAGTCAGTTAATTTGGCAAACAAGGGTAATATACTGATATACTGTCAACAGGGGTCACAATTAATCAGTTAATATGGCAACACAAGGGTAATATACTGACAACAGGAATCACAATCAGTCTGTTAATTTGGCAAAAAAGTGTAATATACTGACGACAGGGGTCACAACCAGTCTGTTAATTTGGCAAAACAAGTGTAATATACTGACGACAGGGGTCACAATCAGTCAGTTAATTTGGTAAAGCAAGTGTAATATACTGATAACAGGGGTCACAGTCAGTCAGTTAATTTGACAAACAAGGGTAATATACTGATATACTGTCAACAGGGGTCACAATTAATCAGTTAATATGGCAAAACAAGGGTAATATACTGACAACAGGGGTCACAATCAGTGAATAAATTTGGCAAAACAAGTGTAATATACTGACAACAGGGATCACAATCAGTCAATTAATTTGGCAAACAAGGGTAATATACTGCAACAGGGGTCACAATCAGTCTGCTAATTTGGCAAAACAAGGGTAATATAATGACAACGGGGGTCACAATCAGTCAGTTAATTTGACAAAACAAGGGTAATATATTGACAACAAGGATCACAATCAGTCAGTTAATTTGGCAAAACAAGTGTAATATGCTGACAACAGGGATCACATTCAGTCTGTTAATTTGGCAAACAAGGGTAATATACTGATAACAGGGGTCACAATCAGTCAGTTGATTTGGCAAAACAAGGGTAATATACTGATATACTGTCAACAGGGGTCACAATTAATCAGTTAATATGGCAAAACAAGGGTAATATACTGACAACAGGGATCACAATCAGTCTGTTAATTTGGCAAACAAGTGTAGCATTCAGACAAGAAATAAAAATTTTATTCTATCAATATGAAATCACAAGTGCAGCATATTAACAAGAGTGATCAAGGTCAACTAATATGGCAAAACAAGTGTGATAAAGTGATAAAAATCTAATCAAAACAATGTAGCAAACTTAATATAGCTTACCAACAAGAGGAATTAAAATCTAAGCACATCAATATGGCAAAATTAGTGTAGCTTACCAACAAAATAGATCAAAATCTGTTCATCAAGTGTAATATACTGACAACAAGGGTCACAATCAGTCAGTTAATTTGGCAAAACAAGGGTAATATACTGACAATAGGGTCACAATCAGTCAGTTAATTTGGCAAACATGGGTAATATACTGATAACAGGGGTCACAATCAGTCTGTTAATTTGGCAAACAAGTGTAATATACTGACAACAGGGGTCACAATCAGTCTGTTAAATTGGCAAAACAAGGGTAATATACTGACGACAGGGGTCACAATCAGTCAGTTAATTTGGCAAAACAAGTGTAATATACTGACAACAGGGATCACAATCAGTCAGTTAATTTGGCAATACCAGGGTAATATACTGACAACAGGGATCACAATCAGTCAGTTAATTTGGCAAAACAAGTGTAATATACTGACAACAGGGGTCACAATCAGTCAGTTAATTTGGCAAAACAAGTGCAATATACTGACAACAGGGGTCACAATCAGTCTGTTAAATTGGCAAAACAAGGGTAATATACTGACGACAGGGGTCACAATCAGTCAGTTAATTTGGCAAAACAAGGGTAATATACTGACAACAGGGATCACAATCAGTCTGTTAATTTGGCAAACAAGTGTAATATACTGACAACGGGGGGTCACAATCAGTCAGTTAATTTGGCAAAACAAGGGTAATATACTGACAACGGGGGTCACAATCAGTCAGTTAATTTGGCAAACAAGTGTAATATACTGACAACGGGGGTCACAATCAGTCAGTTAATTTGGCAAAACAAGGGTAATATACTGACAACGGGGGTCACGATCAGTCAGTTAATTTGGCAAAACAAGTGTAATATACTGACAACAGGGGTCACAATCAGTCAGTTAATTTGGCAAAACAAGTGTAATATACTGACAACAGGGGTCACAATCAATCTGTTCAATTGGCAAAACAAGGGTAATATACTGACGACAGGGGTCACAAACAGTCAGTTAATTTGGCAAAACAAGTGTAATATACTGACAATAGGGATCACAATCAGTCAGTTAATTTGGCAAACAAGTGTTATATACTGACAACGGGGGTCACAATCAGTCAGTTAATTTGGCAAAACAAGGGTAATATATTGACAACGGGGGTCACAATCAGTCAGTTAATTTGGCAAACAAGTGTTATATACTGCCAACGGGGGTCACAATCAGTCAGTTAATTTGGCAAAACAAGGGTAATATACTGACAACGGGGGTCAGAATCAGTCAGTTTATTTGGCAAAACAAGTGTAATATACTGACAACAGGGATCACAATCAGTCAGTTAATTTGGCAAAACAAGGGTAATATACTGACAACAGGGATCACAATCAGTCTGTTAATTTGGCAAAACAAGTGTAATATACTGACAATGGGGGTCACAATCAGTCAGTTAATTTGGCAAATCAAGGGTAATATACTGATATACTGACAACAGGGGTCACAATCAGTCTGTTAATTTGGCAAAACAAGTGTAATATACTGACAATAGGGGTCACAATCAGTCAGTTAATTTGGCAAACAAGGGTAATATACTGACAACGAGGGTCACAATCAGTCAGTTAATTTGGCAAACAAGGGTAATATACTGATAACAGGGATCACAATCAGTCAGTTAATTTGGCAAAACAAGGGTAATATACTGATAACAGGGGTAACAATCAGTCTGTTGATTTGGCAATCCAAGGGTAATATACTGACAACAGGGGTCACAATCAGTCAGTAAATTTGGTAATACAAGGGTAATATACTGACGACAGGGATCACAATCAGTCAGTTAATTTGGCAAACGAGGGTAATATACTGATATACTGTCAACAGGTCACAATTAATCAGTTAATATGGCAAAACAAGGGTAATATACTCACAACAGGGATCACAATCAGTCAATTAATTTGGAAAACCAAGGGTAATATACTGACAACAGGGGTCACAATCAGTCAGTTAATTCGGCAAACAAGGGTAATATACTGACAACAGGGATCACAATCAGTCTGTTAATTTGGCAAGCAAGGGTAATATACTGATAACAGGGGTCACAATCAGTCAGTTGATTTGGCAAAACAAGGGTAATATACTGACAACAGGGGTCACAATCAGTGAATAAATTTGGCAAAACAAGTGTAATATACTGACAACAGGGATCACAATCAGTCAGTTAATTTGGCAAAACAAGGGTAATATACTGACGACAGGGGTCAAAATCAGTCAGTTAATTTGGCAAACAAGGGTAATATACTGATATACTGTCAAGAGGGGTCACAATTAATCAGTTAATATGGCAAAACATGGGTAATATACTGACAACAGGGATCACAATCAGTCAGTTAATTTGGCAAAACAAGGGTAATATACTGACAACAGGGGTCACAATCAGTCAGTTAATTTGGCAAACAAGGGTAATATACTGACAACAGGGATCACAATCAGTCAGTTAATTTGGCAAAACAAGGGTAATATACTGACAACAGGGATCACGATCAGTCTGCTAATTTGGCAAACAAGTGTAGCATTCAGACAAGAAATAAAAAATTTATTCTATCAATATGAAAACACAAGTGCAGCATATTAACAAGGTCAACTAATATGGCAAAACAAGTGTGATAAAGTGATAAAAATCTAATCAAAGCAATGTAGCAAACTTAATATAGCTTACCAACAAGAGGAATTAAAATCTAAGCACATCAATATTGCAAAATTAGTGTAGCTTACCAACAAAATAGATCAAAATCTGTTCATCAATATGTCAAATCAAATCACAATCAATCACACTATGGCATACTGACCAGAGAGACAACAAGTTGGTTTGTACGCATACGCATATTGAGAAAAAGAAACATAATCGCATCAATATTCTTTACTAGGCTGAGAAAATTGAATAAAAAAATGGACGGTATGAACTCCACACAAAAAAAAAGAAATTTGTTAAATTTAACACCCTTTGTCGCGTATGTTTCACTCACCTTGACTTTGGAGAGAGTGAAATACAACAAATAATTTATTGCCGCTTTTCCCGAGAAGCGGCTATAACTTTCGTCAAACTTCCTGTTGGATCGTTAAGTTTCGGGTTAACTCGTAAATGGTGCTATGCTAGTATGACGCTCGTATATGCATTTATAATCGTCATGCTGAAAAACGTTTCAACGATACGCGATTTACAACAAATACCAAATACTGATCCACGATTCCGACATGGTAACTAATGGAAGGTATCGCAATTTATTCATGTTTATTGAAGAAGGATGAAGTTCTCCTGATGTATTGATGTTTTGAATCTTCAGTCTTAACAGTTTACTCACAAGTAGTATCTATTAACAAGAGGCTCTCAAGAGCCTGCATCGCTCACCTGGCCCTTGATTAACATAGACATTTATGTAATAGTAACTTGTGTAGAGGTCTGCATCAGGATTTACAGACTGCCTAGGGAAAGCGATACGGACCGTGTACCTTATTACAGCCCGAGCCGAAGGCAATGGCTGTAACAAGGTACAGGTCCGTATCAAGGTCCTTAGGCAGTCTGTAAATCAACCTAAGGACCTTTAAGATAGATAGATGTTATTGTTCTGCTGATGTCATCACCGGGCTGTATCGGATCTCAATACAGCCCGCACAACCGATACAGCCCGCTCAGAGTATTGTTTGGGCTGTATGTTGAAATACAGTATACCATGTGATAGTAATTGAACCAATTGAAGTATTTGTAACAAAAGTGATATGAAATAATTTATGTTAGAGAGCCCATATATAAACTATAGTTCAAATATGGCCACATAGTTTAAGGGAAGAAGACCTAGTTAGTGTTTCCAATAGGGTTCATTGTTAAACCATGTCCCCTGCGGGCAGCCATCTTGGATAAAGTATGAACCTGAAAGAAACATTTTTCTTTGCAGGGACCACCCAAGGACTATTGTTGCGAAGTTTGGTTCCAGTTGGCTTAGCAGTTTCAGAAGAGAAGATCTGTGAATGTGTTTTTTCCATAGGTTCCAATGATAAAACTAAGTTGCGGCCATGTTGGATAAAGCATGAACCTGAAAAACACTTTTGTGCAGGGGACCACCTAGGGACTATTGTGGCCAAGTATGGTTCCAATTTGCTCAGTAGTTCCAGAGAAGAAAAGCTTTGAACGTGTTTTCCAATAGGGTCCACTATTAAACTATGTTTCCCTCTGGCGGCCATCTTGGATATAGCACAGACCCGAATCATCTTTTTTTGCAGGGGACCATCCAAGGACTATTGTGGACAAGTTTGGTTCCAATTGTCTCAGTAGTTTTAGAGAAGATCTTTGAACAAGATACAAGATACAAATATTTTATTTGCCAATTACGGCGCCCCGAAGGAGCAGAAGGAATTACAAACAAATAATAAAAATAAAATGATTGATTGATTGAACATGTTATCCCAACCTGTCCAATATTAAAACTATGTTTCCCGCTGGCGGTCACCTTGGATATAGCGCAGACCTGTTAACATCTTTCTTAGCTCACCTGGCCTAAAAAGCCATGTGAGCTTTTGCCATCACTATGCGTCCGTCGTCTGTCGTCCGTCTGTCTGTCCGTCAACAATTTCAAAAATCTTCTCCTCTAAAAACCACCGGGCCAAATGTAACTAAACTTGGCCTGAATCATCACCAAAGTATGGCTTCTCAAAATTGTGTTCGATTAGGTGGTAACTGAAACAACATGGCCGCCGTTGCTAAAAATAGAACATAGGGGTAAATTGCAGTTTTTGGCCAATAACTTGAAAACCGTTACAGATATCAAAAATCTGACAGGAGGTAAAAGTGATCAGCATAGCAAGATCTACCTGCCCTGCAATTTTGAAGAAAATCCGAAAACCCATCTCGGAGTTATTGCCCTTTTTCCGTAAAATTTTCAAAATTTGTGCATTTTTTATTTCAAAAAGGGTAACAGATAGAAGTCAAGTGTAAATTGCAAAAATTTTTAGCATATCAAGATCTACCCACCCTGAAATTTTGAAGAAAATCCATAAATCCTTGTAGGAGTTACTGCCCTTTTTTCACCGAATTTTTTTAATTTTCGTATTTTCATCTATTATTTCCAAAACTAAAGAAGATGAGGGTTAAGTGAAAATTGATGAAATGTTTGCCATGCTGTGGCGACTTCAAAACTGATGTTGAAAATTGTTCCTTGACCGCCATTTTCAAAATGGCCGCCAAAAAAAGGCGGGAAAATTCAACATTGTCCGATTTCAATGAAATTTGGTTTCCAAATAGATCTTGATGTTGCGAGTTCAAATCCGGTGTTGAAAATTGTTCCTTGACCGCCATTTTCAAAATGGCCGCCACAAAAGGCGGGAAAATTCAACATTGTCCGATTTCAATGAAAATTGCTTTCCAAGTATATATTGATGTTGCGACTTCAAAACCGATGTTCAAAATTGTTTGTTGACCGCCATTTTCAAAATGGCCGCCAAAAAAGGCGGGAAAATTCAACATTGTCCGATTTAAATGACATTTGGTTTCCAAATAGGTCTTGATGTTGCAACTTCAAAACTAATGTTAAAAATTGTTCATTGACCGCCATATTTAAAATGGCTGCCAAAAAGGCGGGAAAATTCAACATTGTCCGATTTCAAAGAAATTTGATTTCCAAATAGATATTGATGTTGCGACTTCAAAACCGATGTTGAAAATTGTTTGGTGACTGCCATTTACAAAATGGCGTCTACACTTCAAAACTGGTGTCGAAAGTGGTCCCTAGCAAGAACGTTTTTTATCAAAAAAGCCCAGCAAAGAAATATAACAAAACATGATCAGACTTTAAAAACAGTTCAAGATATTGGAGGTGTTCGACCTACGAAAGTTTGAGAAACTGAAGATCAACTGTATAACTTACATTGTTACCTTGATTGTTGCAACTGAAAGCCAGGTGAGCGATACAGGCTCCTGTGAGCCTCTGGTTTGAAGGGTAGCAACTAAGCACTATTGTGGCCAAGTTTGGTACATATTGGCTCAATAGTTTCAGAGGAGAAGATCTTTGAACATGTTATCCCATAGTGTCCAAAGTTAAAACTGTTTCCCGCCGGCGTCCATCTTGGATAAAGCCCCGGACCTGAAAACCCCCTTTTTGCAAGTGACTACCCAAGGACTATTGTGGCCAAGTTTGGTCCCAATTGGCCAAGTAGTTTCAGAGTAGAAGATCTTTGAATGTGTTTTTCCATAGGGTCCAATGTTAAAAGTATGTTTCCCGCTGGCGGCTATGTTGGATATAGTGTGAACCTGAAAAACACCTTTTTTGCAGGGGACCATCCAAGGACTATTGTGGCGAAGTTTGGTTCCAATTTGCTTAATAGTTTCAGAGGAGAAGATCTTTCAATGTGTTATCCCATAGGGTCCAATGTTAAAACTATGTTTCCAGCTGGCGGCCATCTTTGATATAGCGCAGACCTGAAAAACACCTTTTTGCAGGGGACAACCCAAGGACTTTTGTGGCCATGTTGGGTTCCAATTAGCTCTGTAGTTTCAGAGAAGAAGATCTTTGAACATGTTATCTCATAAGGTCCAATGTTTAAACTATGTTTCCCGCTGGCGGCCATCTTGGATATAGCACGGACCTGAAAAACACCATTTTTGTAAGAGACCAAAGACGATTGTGGCCAAGTTTGGTTCCAATTGGCCCAGTAGTTTCAGAGGAGAAGATATTTGAATGAAAAGTTTACACCGGACGGACGGACGACGGACGTAAAGTGATGGTAAAAGCTCTGGCTAGCATTAGGCAGGTGAGCTAAAAAAGAGACGACGTTGAGCCTGACTATGATGATCAAAGAGACAGGATTATCTGCCCTTTAATTATTGTTTTTGACATTTCACATAATTTCTGAAATAGTAAGTACATTAAATATTCTTATGTTCATAACTTTGAATTGATAAACACTTCGTATGAATTTTGAAGTAAAATACAAAGATTGGCTATTAATTTGATAGTTTCAATTTAAAAAAAATCACCTTTTGTAGTAAGCAATAGAAATTTCTTACATTATTTATGCCGTAGCATTATGCAACGCCATACTTATCATCGAGGACTATGAAATAGAAGTTGTGAAGCCTTGTTCCGTCCCATTTTACCTTTATATAGTTAACGGATTAAGACAGTATGTGTACACATTGCAGGTGATTTTCAATAAAATGTTTAAATTTGGAAGTTTATATTCTGCACTTGTCTCTGTTTTCCTTTAGACAATGTTTTCAGCTCACTTGGCTATGCCAGGGTGAGCTTTTGCCATCACTTTGCGTCCGTCCGTCCGTCCGTCCGTAAACTTTTCATTCAAAGATCTTCTCCTCTGAAACCACTGGGCCAATTGAAACAAAACTTGGCCACAATAGTCCTTGGGTGGTCCCCTTAAAAAATTGTATCGCTCAGGTCTGTACGTCATCCAAGATGGCCGCCAGCTGGGACCAAAATTTAACATTGGACTCTATGGAAAAAAAAAACGTTTCAAATTCTTTTTCTCTGAAACTACCGGGCCAATTGGAACCAAACTTGGCCACAATAGTCCTTGGGTGGTCCCTTACAAAAAAGGTGTTTTTAAGGTCCGCGTGATTTCCAAGATGGCCGCCAGCGGGAAACATAGTTTTATCATTGGACCCTATGGGAAAACATTTTCAAAGATCTTCTTCTCTGAAACTACTGAGCCAATTGGAACCAAACTTGGCCACAATAGTCCTCGGGTGGTCCCTTACAAAAAATGTGTTTTTAGGTCCGCCTGATTTCCAAGATGGCCGCCAGCGGGAAACATAGTTTTATCATTGGACCCTATGGGAAAACATTTTTAAAGATCTTCTCTGAAACTACTGAGCTAATTGGTACCAAACTTGGCCACAATAGTTTTTGGATGGTCCCTTACAAAAAGGAGTTTTTCAGGATCGCACTACATTCAACATGGCCGCCAGCGGGAGACATAGTTTTAACATTGGACCCTATGGGAAAACACATTCAAAGATCTTCTCCTCTGTAACTACTGGGCAAATTGGAACCAAACTTGGCCACAATAGTCCTTGGGTGATCCCTTACAAAAAAAAGTGTTTTTTAGGTCTGCGCGAATTCCAAGATGGCCGCCAGCAGGAAACATAGTTTTAACATTGGAGCCTATGGGAAAACACTTTCAAAGATCTTCTTCTCTGAAACTACTGAGCCAATTGGAACCAAACTCGGTCACAATAGTCCTTGGGTGGTTCCTTACAAAAATGGTGTTTTTTAAGTCTGCGCCATTTCCAAGATGGCTGCCAGCGTGGAACATAGTTTTAACATTGGATCCTATGGGAAAACATTTTCAAAGATCTTCTTCTCTGAAACTACTGAGCCAATTGGTACCAAACTTGGCCACAATAGTCTTTGGGTTGTCCCTTACAAAAAAGGTGTTTTTCAGCATTGCGCTAGAATCAACATGGCCGTCAGAGGGGGACACAGTTTTAACATGGAACCCTATGGGAAAACACATTCAGAGATCTTCTTTTCTGAAACTACTGGGCCAATTGGAACCAAACATCGCAACAATAGTCATCAAGAGGTCCTTTGCAAGAAAGGTGTTTTTCAGGTCAGTGCTATATTCAAGATGGCCACCAGCGGGAAACATAGTTTTTACATTGGATCCTATGGG
>MJUU01038526.1:0-26595 GCA_002080025.1 Modiolus philippinarum | reverse complement strand
CTACCGAACAGTACTATCAAAGGGCCATTAGAGAAAAACAATGACATTAAACAGCCACAAAATGTAGATATTTGGGTTATAACTACCGAACAGTACTATCAAAGGTCCATTAGAGAAAAACAATGACATTAGACAGCCACAAAATGTAGATATTTGGGTTATAACTATCAAACAGAACTGTCAAAGGTCCATTGGAGAAAAACAATGACATTAGACAGCCACAAAATGTAGATATTTGGGTTATAACTACCGAACATAACTGTCGAAGGTCCATTAGAGAAAAACAATGACATTAGACAGCCACAAAATGTAGATATTTGGGTTATAACTACCAAACATAACTGTCAAAGGTCCATTACAGAAAAAACAATGACATTAGACAGCCACAAAATGTCGATATTTAGGTTATAACTACCGAACAGAACTGTCAAAGGTCCTTTAGAGAAAAACAATGACATTAGACAGCCACAAAATGTAGATATTTAGGTTATAACTACCGAACATAACTGTCAAAGGTCCATTAGAGAAAAACAATGACATTAGACAGCCACAAAATGTAGATATTTAGGTTATAACTACAGAACAGAACTGTCAAAGGTCCATTAGAGAAAAACAATGACATTAGACAGCCACAAAATGTAGATATTCAGGTTATAATTACCGAACAGGATTTATCAAAAGCCGAAATCCAAAGGACAAAAAAGACAAAGAAAGCGCAAAAGAAAAAGTCAGCAAATTTATTAAGCCTTTTTGTGTCTTGTCTGTTTTCTACTTAGTTTACTTTATCTCTATAAAGGAGTCTAGGATGATGTTTACTTCGCTGATCTTGATTACTCTTTATTTAGGGGCCGACTCCGACCTGCTGTTGGGTGTGTGGTTTCCTCACCGTTCATTGAAGATCTTATGGTGGCTTTGAGTTGTTATTACTCAAAGCTGTTATTACTCCCGTTTTGATCGTTGTCTCTTTGACAAATTTCTCGTTTCCCTTCTTTTTTTTCCCATAATGTGATTCAAAACGTTTAAATCTGCTAAAATAAACAATGACATAAAAAGGGATCTGTTTACATTAATTCAAATGTAATGATACGTCTTTTGTACACAGTAGATACGATGTAGTGCTAAGTAACAGGTACACTAGGCAAGATATGACGCTTGAATAGACATTTCATGCGAAATAAATGATGACTGTAAACTATAAAAAATACTTTGCATGTTTTATAGGTTTTGCTGCAGGAAAACATCACAATCATGGTGGATCTGGAGCTAACACGTTATGTCTGCCACAGCATCCTGAATGGAACGTATCAGCTCCGGGTATCAACATTTTGACAGGAGCACGGTTTGGTCTAGAAATACATATTTCAAACATAAATCAGCCATTTGGTAATTCCTTTCAAAACCACGATCTACCTTGTGCTGTCTGTAAAACAAAGGGAAGACCGTCTGTCCTTATGATTCCAGGCAAAATGACTTGTTATGATGGTTGGAAAAAAGAATATTCAGGATATTTACTTGCCCAAGCAAATATGTCTGGTCGTTCAGCTACGGAATACATATGTGCCGATGAAGACTTGGAAACGTTGCCAGGAGGGGCAAGTAATGACGATGAGGCAGTCGTCTACCCCGTAGAAGTTGGCGGCTGTAATATTCTGCCATGTCCGCCGTACGAAAAAGGCAAAGAGTTGACCTGTGTCGTATGTTCACAGTAAATAAAAATTCAAAAACTGTATTTATTTCTTGGTTTTTCTTAAATATGTCTTTAACATAATATCTTTTAAAAATTTAATGGTGTGAATTATAAGTTTGAAATTTGTTCATGTAGGGAAGGAATTTTTGAACTTGTTAACTATGCAAATTAATGAGATACTTTTTCAACTGCACTGATTTTTAAGCTGATCAGCAGGGGGCGGATCCCTTAGTTAGGGGGCATTTCAAAATAAAATCTCCGACCATAGCAAGGTGCAAAATTTTGAAAGACAATTTTATTGACAGATAACCGGATTTTACCTTTAAAATTTATGTTGTCTTCAGTTTTGGGGGGTTGCGCATACCACTCCCTAATGAATCTTTATTATGTCACGACCACCCTGCAGAGATGTGGCATTCCCCTATCAACCACACGGGGACGCACCCGACAGCTCTGTAGACGGAGCCCCTATAGACCGATGTAGGTGCCAGGAATTTTATGTTTTATATGTTCGACGTCTGTATTTGTAAAAAGATTATGCTGGACTTTCGAGATAGGAACTCTCGTGTAATTGAAGGCAGAAAAGATCTCCTCAAATACCAGTCAGAAGGATAAACGGAATCCAGACCTTTTAATTATAAATGTATACCACCTAAAAACAAACTATCTATGAAATTGAAGTGTACTTATAATTTGTCCTGCATGACAATTATTTAACTAAATTTTAATTGACGAAAAACAATTAATCTGAAGCGGTACAAAATTAAATATAAATCACCCTTAGCTCAACAGTGTTTATTAATTAGTGATTCCATCTCAAGGTATTGATGTATTGATTTTTTTCGTATAATACACAAAAATGTTGTCGGAGTGAACACGACTCAAAATTCCCGTATTACTTGACAGCGCAATGACAATCACTTGACAGCGCAAAGGTAATCAAACTAAAGTTACACTTGAACATAACATACAAAGGACAAAATTTTAGACGATTATATCAGTATGTATTTCACCTAAAATCATGCCTCTTGACGACAAGGCGCCAAAACTGTACATAATTTCATACTAGAACAGATGCACAGAAGGTCCTTCTTGTTCTTCGAAACCAATCTATTGAGTTCTAAGGGACATTCACTCTGAACCATTAATGAAGGATTCAAAGGGCTTATCCATCAGATGTAGGTTCTTGAAATTTAAAAGCATTTTTAAAATTGTAAACATCCATCATTGAGATTCCGTCACAGCATAAAGAAATTAGTTTTGTTTGCTCGTTATACCCTTATCCCTTATTATCTATTATATCTACCTTTAAGGTCATGAAAGATTTTGCTTTGTCACAGACAAGATAGATTCCAAAATTAAGTTATCACGATCATACTTGCGTTTTTTTGATCGACAGTACATATTTGTCGAGAATAATGTATTTGTTTTCTTATTTCGGGGTTGAGGTGATTGAAACATATTATGATTGGCAGTAATTGTGCACCCATAATTGCCGATTTGTTTTTGTATTTTGATAAAAACTTACCTAAGCAAAACCCTTGGAAATATTAAAAAATATTTTGATGATATTATATCGCCAAATAACACATTGTTACTTAGTAAGACTAAGTAAGTAAATTTTATTGATATAAAGACCAAACAATGATCTATCATCAGTTAACATATATACATAACAAAAGAACAAGAATGTACATAGATATATTCACAAACATGTTGTCACAGCTGAGGAAGATCAACAGAGTTGTCTTTCTTTGGTCATAATGCAATGACAATAAGATTTATCTATCTTTAGTTGCTATAAATTATAAATAAATAAATAAATAAATCAAATATTAGGATTCTGTTTCAAGTTCTGATTCAATTTATACATATTACTAACACCTGATATAATAGTTTTACAGATGTCTAAGTCATGGCTTGTCAGTAAAAATGTAAATTTATTTTCAATAGACATATCAATAAAAGAAGGCATGATTTCAGAAACATTATTGAATTAAGTCTGGCGTTCAGATTTCAACTTATCACATAACATCATAAAATGAAATTCATCCTCAACACCTTTGTGACATAACTGACAAGTTCTTTGTTCAACTGGCAAATTTATGTAGCGACCTCTTTCAATATTCAAATTACTATTACTTATACAAATTCTGATAAAGTCAGATAATTCATGTTTATCAACATCTGAGTACAAATATTGTTACTATGAATACTTACATCAACAAAGTCATCTATAAAAATGAAACGCATCTGATATTATATGGTAGAGCATCTTCCTATTACAAAGGGTCTCATCAACAGATGTTAATTTCTAACCAGAAAACTACTTTTAGGAATATGAGTAAAATCGCTTGAAATTTCAAGATTAATAAAGATTTATTAGTCAAGGCTCAGACACATACAGTGTAACATGAGGACAATATATAATAATTACAATCATATGACGGAATGAACATGTTTAACAGTTTAACAAAGAAAGAGTAGAGTACATTGAAAATACAATAATACAAAAACATTACCATGCAAGAACTAGACATAATTATATAATATTAACCAAGGTAAAATAAAAACATGTTTTCGACAGTGTATTGGCAAGTCTAATTGTTGGAAACAGCAAAACCCTGAGTACGTGCTGAGGCGTTTTGTCTTGATTGATAGTCTTGCAGAGCTGCAAAGACAGAGGCTATCAGCATGCTTTGCAGCTCTACAAGTCTAGCAGCAATCCAGATCAAAACAACGCACTCAGTGATATATCTCAATATAAAGCAGTAGTATGTAGGAGGTTTTCGGTTAGTATTTGACGTGTTGGTGCCGGAAGTGACGTAGACCGGAAATGACGTGACGGAAGTCACGTGACCGGAAGCGGAAGTAACTTATTTACATTGCGCATGCGCAACCGGAGGTGGGTATTTATCTACTGTAAACTGGTGTTTTGTGACCTTATTACATAACGCATGCGCGACCAGAAGAAGGGCGTAGCCCCAGGTATAGACCGGAAGTGGGTGTGTATCAATTGTAAGTAGCCGTATTGACCGGAAATGACGTGTTGGAACAACACGTGACCCGCAGGGGTGTTGTGTGACCTTACTACAGTGTACAACCGCTGGACTGTCTTTTTTATCTTTCTATGCACTGGGTCTTTCCGCATATCCTCTATCCGGAACACATTATTGAGATAGGTATCCTTCATCGTATCTCTGTATTCCGGGAACATCTTTTTATATCCAAGTTTGCGTGCTTTATCTTCCTCATGCCCTTCGTCAATATACTTTTCAACCTTTTCTTCGTATTAGGACTGATTACCATTCATAGCTCTGGTTACTATTATATCCCATGATGATTTTGAGTCTGAGTGTTCTTCTTCATCAGATCTTTCGTTGGTGGTAAAGTCAGATTCTTCAGTGATATAGCTTTCCCCGGACATACTAGAGTCTGTTTCCATATCCTGTTGTCTGTCCATCTCTGGCTCTATGTTATGTTGTGATTGTTTGTGACGTAGAAAATTGAACTTTCGATTGGAATGATAATTACAGCTATCGCAATGGTACATTCCAGAGGTCTTCACCCCTTGAGATTCGTTACACGAATGAGAAAATTATAATAAGCGAAGCTTTAAAAACAGCTAACAAGACTCACGAATCGTTTACTAGTATAGTTTTGGCTGTGCTCGCGTGCTCATATCACTATATTGCTGCTGCTACTGCTTCTACATATTTGGATATGACTTCTGCTACTGCTGCTGCTTCTACATATTTGGATATGACTTCTACTGCTGCTGCTGCTGCTGCTGCTGCCAGCTTAGAAAAAGATGCAATACACTTAGTTTAACCCTAACCCTAGTCCTTTCTATCACTCTAACCATAACAGTGGTATGGATTGAACTTAACCCTTAACTTTTATATAAGACCCCAGTCTTATCATTTCAATAACCCTAAACCTATTCATTGTTTAACCCTAATCCTAAACATACTTTAACCCTAACTCTTATTTAACCCTCACTCTATATTCAATCTAACCCTAGCACTAACCCTTGCACTAACTCTAACCCTAACCCTATCTATAATCTAACCCTTATTATTCTCTTACAAAAGTTTAAATGTACTCGTTCAATCTCAAGTGTATTCTCGTAGTCCCATATTTCTGACCCATAAAGTAGAATAGGTTCGACCATAGCATCAAAAAGTTTCAGCTGAATGTCATCGGATATGTTCTGATTTCGTATGTATTTGTAAATACTAAATCAAGATTTTTGTGCTTGAGAAATAAGTTTCCTTTTAGCTTCAGTTTAGCTTCATTAAAATTCCCATTGTATTTGAATTGGAGTCCCAAATACGAAAAGTTGTCACTGCATTAGTTTTATAGTCGTCGTTAACATATTTTTTACCAGTATGTTGTAACAGTCTCACAGTTTGTGACTGATTTGTTTACATAAGACCAGACCAAACTTTCATTTGTTTAATCTTTAAAATTCCTAGTTACGAATACCGAAGTTACTGTTAATTTAGATTCTGCATATGCACATTTCGATAACTTATGTCTCTTCAGTGCAGATCAAATCAAAATATTGGAAATCCATATATCGAAATATGTGTAAAATCTGAAAGAGAACAAATTACCATTAGAGTCTAAATAGTAAAGCCAAATCCAGCTAAGGCCAGAGCTATGCAAGCGGGAAATACTCATTACTTTCAACAAATTTTTGTAAAATTAGATATTGCAAGTTTCCAAATAAAATCGGTTTAGCACCGAAGTTCTGGCTATTGTGTTGTTGACTACCCTTGGAGATTAATCGTCCACCAGCAGAGGCATCTATAAACTATAAAACGTCTGAACCAAGTCAGAACCATCGCGGTTGATATTTTAGCAGTGGATTTGCACCTGCTCTGTCTTTTGCATTTAATTTCGGTTCTTGACAAATCTGTTCGGTAATTTTGTTAATACCTTCATTTTAAGCCAATTGTATGTAATAACACTATGATGTGGAATTGAGATGTGATTGCCAACAGTGCAAATCATCATATGCTCATATCCCTGATGAGACATAAGTTGTCGAAATGCGCATATGCAGAAGATAAATCAATAGTTACCTCGATATTTTGTTATTTATTACCACTGGGCATATGCCACTGTTGGTGGACTGTTAGTCCCCGAGGGTATTCACCAACCCAGGAGTCAGTACTTCAGTGCTGACCCGAAAACCAATTTAATTGAAATTTGCAATATCTAAATTTTACAAAATTTGCAATATCTAAATATTACAAAATATTCTCTACTAAAATAAGGTCACTTGATAATTTTTCTGAGGTTTACTAGTATACAAAAAAACCCTCATTTTCCCATCAATTAGATGTAAACTTTCCCTAATTTCGGGCATTTTAGAATGGGGTACAACTCATTTGCTAATCTGTTCCCCTTTGCGATATTGCAGATGATTTGACACTTTTAGGAATTGCTTAAGAGAGCAAGGATACACCAACATCATCATCATCAATATACATCGATCTTCAAGATGAAGAACATCAAAAAACGTTGTTTTATTGCTTGGTTTTATCTTGTATTTGTAGAGACTTGGCCTCATGTGCATTTACTCCATATCTTTTTCATTGTTAACCTATATAACTATTGACGTCGGAATTCCCTTTGTTCAAACACTGTTGCAATTCACTTCAAAATTTGTACATTGACTGGTCAATGCAATGTTTCTGTTTAGCAAATAATAATATTTCTAGAAGATTCTGAGTTTATTACTTAACTGACAAATACAGACTGTGGTAAAACCGGTTTTTTTTCTTTTTTCATTTGGCAGTTTGCACATGACATTTTTAAATCTTCACCTAAATGAATTTGACCTTTTACCCTTTATAAATTCAAATTTAAGATACTTGATCAAGCTGACCAGAAGGCAGAACACGTCTATATTCCGTCTTTCAACATTTTGTGTAATTTGTTGTAAGCAATGAAGGGATAACGAGTTAATGTCCATAAGACAAAGTCTTTCAAACAAATGGTAAAACAAAGCAATAGAACAACGATTTTATTGTTTTTTATGTTGAAGTCACCATGAGGCCTTCAACAATGAGCTTTGCTCATACCTCATAGTAAGTTCAAGACGGCCCCTAGCACCGGTTTAAGCGGAATTCATTGCTAGATGTCGCATACCTTTTTACCCATGCAGGTTAGTCAACAAACAGAAAATGAAAAGGCAAAATGGTCTTTTAATCGCTGTCATCCTTTGCTCGACAAAAAGACTAGCAGAAGACAACCACAACACACAACCATAGAGCCAAAAGAAAGGAAACTTGGCATTATAAAAAAAGATGTGGACACAATAAACAGGTGGTCAGAATAACAATTTTACATAACAAAAAAAGCAAAAAAAAAAATAAATAAATAACAAAAAACAAAAAAAAAAAAACAAAAAAACAAAAAACAAAACAAAACAAACAATCAAACAAACAGAAAGATAAAAAAAAACAAACGAGAATTTGAAAGTATGATAAAGCATCTATATGAGAAATTATCTCAAGAACAAGTACACCATAGCTGAGATGTATATAGAGCATTGTAATGTACTTAAGTACTCAAATGTGGAAGTTTTGAGATTTTATTGGACTAGTGAAAAAAAAATCACAAATAAAGTCTTTGTAAAGTCATGGTATCTTTTCGTTTCAGTCGATCTATATCCTTTTATATGTTTTTAAAATCGAAAACCGATTTTTTTGAAACTTGTTATATCTAAATTTTAGAAAGTTTGTTTAAGAGTAAGGAGTATCTCCCCATGCATATCTCTGTCCTTAGCTTAATTTTGGCTTTTCTATTTAGATCCTATTGGTTATTTGTTCTCTAACAGCTTTTATACGTTTTTCGGTTAATGGACTTCCAAATGTTTTGGTTTGATCTGCACTAATGAGACATACGTTGTCGAAATGCGCATATGCAGAAAAGGAATTAACAGTAACTTCGATATTTGGATATTTATTGCCTCTGCTGTCGGACTCTTAGTCCCTGAAGATATTCACCAACACAGTAGTCAGTACTTCGTTGTTGACCCGAAAACCAATTTTATTGAAAATTTTACAAAGTTTTGTTCAAATTTAAGAGTATCTACCTCATGCATAGCTCTGTCTTTAGATGAATATTGGCTTTTCTATTTAGATCCTTTTGGTTATTTGTTTTCTATCAACTTTTATACATTTCGGTTAATTGACTTCCAAATGTTTTGGCTTGATCTGCACTGATGACACATAATTTGTCGAAATGCGAATATGCAGAAAATGAAATGACAGTAACTTCGGTATTTTGTTATTTATTACCACTAGGCCGATGCCTCTGCTGGTGGACTGTTAGTCCCCCGAGGATATTCACCAACCCAGTAGTCAGTACTTCGGTGTTGACACAAAAACCGATTTAATTGAAACTTGTAATATCTAAATTTTACAAAATTTTGTTTAAAAGTAATGAGTATCTCCCTCATGCATAGCTCTGTCCTAAGCTGAATTTTGGCTTTTCTATTTAGATCCTTTTGGCTATTTGTTCTCTATCAGTTTTTATACGTTTTTCGGTTAATGGACTTCCAAATGCTTTGGCCTGATCTGCACTGATGAGACATAAGTTGTCGAAATGCGCATATGCAGAAAATGAATTAACAGTAACTTCGGTATTCTGATATTTTTAAAGGGATAATACAACATGTTTTGTAAATATGAAAAAGAAAGGAAATGGGGTAAATGTCAAGGAGACAACATCCCATATCCAGGTTAAAACGACCCCAAACAAAGCAACTAGGGGTCACCGTACGGTCTTCAACACAGTGAGGAAACGCACACCATATAGTAAGCCCTAAATGGCCCCAAAAAGGTAAAAAAGTGGATAAATCAAGGGACACAAACCACATCCAATATCCCAAATATCAAGAAACTAAAATTTTATAAGAAGACATGGACAAGCCAATCACCAACAGGACAGGCGCAAAAATTGCGGTTGGGTAAAACTCGTTTTCCTGGATCCAAACCCTCCCTCTATGTGTGGTGAATGGCTAAAAAATAAATACACAAAAAGACTCACAGTAAAAATCAAATTAGAATTAAGTCCAACTTATCAAGACGAGTACCCTTACAATGAAGTACATAACACATGAAGACAATACACACAGGTACTGTCCGAACAAATGCTCGCAGCTACTGACAGCTAGCTAAGGACATAATTTCCGTTCACTATGATATCAAGCCTTCTTACATATGAAACTTCAATTGAAATACATCTAAATAGATTTGTATAACAACGTCATCAATTATGAAAGAAGAACATGATATTGTGCAATGCCAAATACTGCCAATATGAAAAATTGTTTAAATTTAGTTATGGCGTAAAGCATTTAGGAGATGATCAATATTTTGCCAACAAAAACCAGAAGTAACGATTTAACATCAATGCTGTATTTATATCCTTTATGAATAAGTTTGTTCAACGGATTAATAAGTTTTTAAGGACAGTTTTTGAATTCATGCGCTTTGTAAATGATATTGCCATAGAAGTCTGGATGTGAAATGCCCTGATGTATAAGAGCCCTGCATGTAGAACCAAATTTTCTTAATAAGTCAATGTAACTATAATAAAATTTAGAGAATGTTTTTATCAATTTATGATATATAAACCCTTGGTGCAGAAGTTTTTCAGTGAGACAAAGATTTCGCTCGTTGAAGTCAGAAACATCACTACATACTCGTGCATATCGAACAAGTTGTGAAATGTAAGACTCTTTATCATAGCGAAACTTAAAACATATTTTGATCAAAGCATTAACATTTAATAAATGAACATGAGACAAAGTCGCTACAAATACATGATAGGGCCATCCTAAATTAATTCTATGTTTAACGTCAACCTAAGACCCCAAAAGCTACGAGGGAGGGAGGGAGAAATAAAACCAACACAAATTTCAAACAGAACATTTGCAATTATCTTTTACAAATTTTAATGCATAAATATGCTCTTGTACAGATTTTACATTTTTATTTAAAATTCTTGGCTGACATAAAACATTTCATTCCACTTTTTCTTGCAAGTCTTTCTACCAGACTGCTCAATTAGTGACGGATTGCGACCTCAACCCAAAAATTTGTGGACCTTCCGAAATTTTTGTTTCTTTTTTTATTTTCAAGAATTTTCAAAAACCTACGAGGGCGGGTGACGTTAAACATAAAATTAATTTAGGACGGCCTAGAAATAAGCAAAGGAACAACGCTTTTATTGTTGGTCTTCATCTTAATAAGACTTAAGGTGGTTCAGGTATCTAAAACTGTGCATTCATCTCGCGCATCTAGTAAAAATTTGAATTTACCATTAAATGTTGTAAAAATGATTTTAGACAGTTTATAAATAATAGATAAAATAAAATGAGCAACATTTATGCTGCCAGCTTACAAAATATTTCACTTTATTTAATTAGATGGGGATAATTCTAAAGAAATAGTAAGGGAAAAATAAAATTTTCATGATTTTGTCAAAAATATGATTGGTGACCCCTATTTTGATATTTCCAAAGAGATTTGTTAAACATACTTTATACTACATTTTCAACGAAAACTATCGTTTATTTATATAAATATGAGCCTCGCAATTAAAATTTTAAAATTTAACTATCCCTCGTGGATAAAATATGGTAATGAACGGGATCTTATGGTGTAATCTATTTTTATTTTATATATAAAGTAATGAAGGACACTTAGAATTACAACTGATACATTTTGCCATGAGAGTGTATCTTGTAGTGGTTTTATTCTATTGGTGTAGTGTGTTGTCCAATGGGCATTCAAAAAGGCTATTTACTGACAATCAACAGCTCATTGCTGAACAATTGAACCAGCTTGAAGCTACGATAAACGTCCTTAATACAACATTAAAACAAGTGTATATGGAAAATCAGTAATAAAAATAAAAGAATGAAGCTTTCTTCAAAACACACATGGTAAGCGAGATGTTCGTTTGATATTTTATAAAGATCCTAACAAAAAAGTTAATTTCATTCAAGGAGCAAAAAATATGGTGCATATCATGCATGAACTGACAGAAGTTTTGGATCTATAAAAAAGCTTCTTTTCGTTCTAATTTGTTTTTGTAGAGACTTTGTCTCATGTACATTTACTCTATATCCTTTCTTTGTTTATCTTTAAAATGGGTGTTGTTTAGATCGAATATTCTATCACTTTATTATATGATCATGTTTTTGTCTCTTTTTGTTCAAATCGTGATACTGGACTAACCAATACACTAAGTTGTATATCATGTACATTTTTGTACTTTATGTATGTAAGATATTATTTCTTCCATTTGTGATACTATAAAACATGGCTAAACAACTGTGTAAGCAAAAATAGTATCCTGTGAAATAAGTTCCAAATGGAACAAATGTTATTGAGCAGTAAATACTTTCCAACTTGAGATTATTTCACCAGGTGGCTATGAAATATGTTCCTTCACAGTGGATACTTTAACCGTTTCAACGGCAGTAGAGGTGTAACACAACTTATTCGGATCCCAGTCAGGCACATATGTGAATATAGTCCTTATTTGAGACAACATAGTTCCAAGGAAGTGTTAATAGTGTCGTAGATTAAAACGGTTGACTAGTCATTATGAATTAAATTGAAAGATTCTCTTCAGCCTAAATTTACACCATTTCGTTGAAAATTTTATCAAAGTTGAAAGCGTATGTATTTGCCCGTGAAAATACAGACAGGAAGTACCTATCCCTAAGTTGTCACCTTCCGTGAACCAGTTTTTTTCTAATATTTAAGTTAAGGTCGGTTGATTTTTTCATGAGGGTTTACCGAAAATTGTCTTTCAGATGAGACATGTGTCATTTTGTTTGAACTTCATATACACATTCTTCGAGCACAGAAACACGTGCAATTTAACATGGGAGGCAATGGGAGACGGAATTAGTTGTGTTACACCTAGATAACCAAATGAACAAATGCACAAATCAAAGTCTTGAGACATGACAAAAAACGAGAACACAGAAAATTAGTGAAATTAGACAATCACTTAACTCGGAAATTAAAACACAACATAGAAAACCTAGGCCGTGCCCCTGAATCAGTTTTCAGGAGTTATGCCTACAGGTCTGCTGGGTGCGTCCCCAGGCGGTGGATAGGGGAATGCCCTGTGTATGTAGACTGGTGAGGTCATCATACGAAAAGCCTGACCGAGAGATATAGTGGCCAGACTGTGTGGAGAAACATTCTTGGGAGAGTAGACTCACTGAGGGGTCGTATAAATTTCCTGTCCTTACATTTCTCCCTTTTCCAGTGTTAATCAAAACTCGTTGCTCTGCTTATCCTTTCCACCTTTATTTCTACCCCCTTTGCTTATAATTTTTGAATTGATTAACTTGTTCTCGTCCGTCAAAATACTAAACTTCAATCATTCGCCAGAGCGAAGGAAAAATAAACAAAAATAATGACGTAAATATGCACCAATCATATTTAGGCGTCGTCTATTTCAGCGTTAAGTATGTTGTGTTAGTATATAATGTTATTCAAGAAATAATTCCCGGCAGATATAGTGATTTTGTAATTTCACATTTGACTGGGCGTTTAAATTCAAATTTAACCGTGAGTGATAGTGAGGCCTCATGGTGACTCAAAGGTGAAAACAACGAAATCATTGTTTCAATTTGCTTAACGTTGCCATTTATTTGTAGTGAATTTGTTCAGTATACAATTTTATTTATTAATGATTGAGCACTTCAGAGAAAGCGGTTAGAGTTATCTTCCATTGTACACGTTTTGTTTTTTGTGACAATCCTGCATTTGTATTTCATTATGCTGCCATGTCTTTTTCTTCTAAATGAGGAAAATAAATCTCGTCACTGGTCCAACAGTCATTGTCCCAAAAGTTGTTAGTTCGACAGTCAATAGTCGGACGGTCAATAGCCCGACAGTCATGAACTTGACATCGATTTATACGATGATAGCATCTAGCCCACCAAACGGAAAAATTGTAAACAATACATTACATTTTATTTGCATGCATATGTGTTGAGAGAGTTGTATATGTTGCGAATTGAATTGGATAATGACCGTCGGAATAATGACCGTCGGAATAATGACTGTCGGAACAATAACCGTCGTACTAATGGCTATCGGATCAATGACTGTAAACTTAGACTTTCGGATTAATGACTGTCGAACTTATGACTTTCGGACTAATGACTGTCGTACCAGTGAGATGACCCCAGAAAAAGCAGGTACGTCCTGTGGGTTTTGAGATGAAAGTTTCTCCACCTAACTTCAACTGAACACGAGAACTTTGGAGTTTAATCTCTTAATCTACAACACTTGGATTTCAATCCGTTTGATCGGGTTTTTGTTAATCTGTTAATCTGTTAATCATTAATCATATATTAATCATTTATCATTTGTTAATTTGTTTATCATTATTGTGAATCTGGTGGAGGTCGCTTGTGAATTGTGGCATGTGATTGTAGTTTTCGGTCATTGTAGGTGTTTACTGTTATTCTGCTTTTGAAATTTGTTTTTCGCTTACAAAAATGTTCAAATACCTTGACAACAACCTATGTCGTATTAATCGGGAAGTTTGCAAGCCCTTAAAACAATGTATATTTAAACGACCCGTAATCTGTTTCAAGCTAGGTTGAATCCAAATCAGCAGTCTACTAGTGCCATTCAACATTCCCGACCTTTGATCTATGAACAAAGTTTAAATAAAGCTGAAAAAGCGCTTCTACCATTAAGGTAGTTAAACATCAGTCAGTTCATCAATTAATCAATCCATCAATTCATGCACAAGCAAGAGTTACTAATACTCCCAGTACATCATGGATAATTCAGATTACATGACGTTTCTATCTGTAAAAAATCAATAGGGAATGTGTGTAGTTTTCACTAAATGGCAGATTGTATGGAAAATGACGTGTCATTGTCATTTGGTAAAATCTGGGAATTTTCTTCTCTTGAGGTAAAACCTACATTCACATGCAAAAGATTATTATTAATTATTCAGTTACAAGTATGTAAACTGCAAGTGCATAAAATTACATCAGTATGCAAATTATTTTTATATTGATAGGATTTTTGTGAATTACAAGACGGAAGAGGGCCGAGGGCCCAGAAACATGACAAAATATTGAAGTGTTCAAGAGTTTGAGGAAATTTATGAAATGACAAATATAATGCTGCAGTGCAGATTTTTTCAAACAGGGTCCAACTTAAACGATAGTAAACTGCATTAATTTCTGGGTTACAATAGGTTTGCAAGACCATTTTTCTTCTGTTTCGCAAACAGGAACAGTCATTTACTCAATGTTCATTTTGCGAATATGTTATTCAGGTTACAGACGGCCGGGAATATAGCATGGCATACCCTGGGAGTTTATTATATTTCCACTGAACATCCAGGGTATGTCACGCTATATTCCCCGTCTGCAACTTGAATTACATTTATATTCCGGTAAACAGCTTCTGGAAAGAGAAATCTGCTACACAAATAACTTTTTTCTTCTATTCTAACTTTACAATGTCCATTGCAACTTATATTACCTGGCAGATGTCCGAATATATGTTGACATTCAAGGAACATTATCCAATCAAAAGCAGGATTACATCTGTAAACCGGAATATACATTTACATTTAACCCTATCCTGGTGCAAATTATATCCTTTGTTAAGTTAACAAACCTATGCAGTTGCATTCACATGAAGTATTTGCACACTAGTATAAGTTTGCATAGTTATGTAAAAGTGCACAGGTATGTAAAACTTTGCAATTGAATTGGGTTGGAGAATTGAACAATGCTTTTATTGTTGAAGACGCCCCTAGCACCGGTTTTTGATAGGTGACGAACAACGCTACAGCCATGAAATATTAAGGGATAACAGGAAACATCTACAATGGCTGAAAATTACAATCTGCCACAATATGCCACAATATGCCACGGAAATACACAGGAAAACACAAATAAGACAAGAGACAAACGTAAACATCGAACTCGGGACAGCCGGAACTGGTACCGGCACTAGCAAAAGCTAATTTATGAGTACCCAAACCTCCCCTTTCTTTGTCCCGCTTCTTCCTTTGTTTTGAATATATCAAACCACTGTTCAAACCTGTTGGCGAATCAGCCAACGAACCTGATAACCAGATATTTCTCAAAATCCAATTCGCCAATAAAGGGTTGGACGCCATAAATCTCGCCAACATTCTACACAACAAAACAGTAACATCAAACATTCCACCTTATTTCAAGAATCAATCTGTTCCACTTATTTCGTATTCCTACACTAAACCCATTGCAACTACCATTACAAATTGCCTGATTTCAAAATTGACGACTTCAAAGCCAAACAACCTGATTGCGCTTGCTCCACTTCCTCCTTCAATTACAGTCCGCCTAGATACGTGATAACCGGTGACCTAGATTTTATAGACAATATCAAAGTACAAGAGGTCTTTTCAAAAGGTCCAAATTCCGTGAACCCCAGCATATCAACTAGAAGTACAACTTGAAAATTTTGATGGATGCAGTTGAGGACTATACGAGGGAGTGGGCAATGAAAGAGAAAGATGTCGAGACGCTGTCCAACTGGATCAGGTCCATTAAGTCGTTAATTGTGAATCGTATTCGGCGTTTGAAAACATCAATGAAATCCAGAAATCCCAGTATTTTTGAAGATTCCCTCGTTAGAAAAACTTGACAACCTCCACGAAAATTACGTCATTGTCCCTGCAGACACAGCTTAGACAAGGATAGACTTCGAACTAAGCTGTATGACAAACGCGATGACTTCACTTTTCCAATAATCACTCCCCTTTTCTTCGTAGCAACATCCCAGCTCATTCGCTACACAAGGATATGTAGTCGATACAGTGACTTCCTTGATAGAGCCCGGTTGATACTTTAACAAGGGTATGTTACCCAATACTTGAAGTCATTCGTCCAGAAGTTTTAAGGTCGACATCACCATCTTGTGGACCGCTATGGGATATCTGTTTCCCAGATGACAACGGATATCCCTTTAAAAGGTTAATTGTTGTTTCCTCTTCCGGATTTAACCTTAGTACAGGATTTGACATGTTCAACATGGCGGGTGTCTTGTAAGAAGCAGGAAATGCTTTTTCTATCGGTGCACCTGATCTGACCCATGGTTTTTTATTGGGTCCGTGTTCATCTCTGTATATGTGTGTGCGTCTTCATTTTTCTTTCCTGTGCCGTACTCATGTTATGTCTCGTTTTAGATTGGTGGTTCTGTTCTCACTTCTAACAACAAACTATTCGTGTATGAGAAACACTATGTTAACTGTCTAGTTAAGGAGATTGGAACTGATAGTTCATCAGGAAACCCAACTTACACTCCAACTACACTATCAAGGGAGGAGGTTATTGAAAATCACAACTCTGTTCAAGCATCCTTTGGCATCAAATTTGATGATGAAAACAATCAGCTCCCCTACATCAACTGGGTTCCTAAACTTCATTAGAAGACATGCAAACACACATTCATTGCGGGGTCTTTCAGATGCACCAGTAAGCCAGTTTCTAAGCTCCTTACTTCTTAATTGACCGAAGTCATATGGCCTGAAAAGTTACATACAAACTTTTGATTTTTCTACTCTATACTACCCTGCCACACAATAAATTGAAAACAGTAATTTCTGATTTCATACATAAATGTTTCTGCACTAAAAACGAAGAATGCAGATACAGTTATTTAGTAGTAGAGAAAGACAAAACATATTTTTAAAGAACCACACTGAGTCAGACAAGAAGACACGGAGAATGACTTAATCAAGATGTTGGAATTTTTAAAAGGCAATATTTTTGTCGAATTTTGAGTCCGCGTTTTTCAACAGACAATCGGAAACTAACTGCGCCCCACTTTTAGCTGATATTTTTCTTTTCTCGTATCCAAGTTTTTACAAGGGCTGACACACACACACAAAAAGAAATTACAAAAGCATTTAGCTCAGTCCTTTAATTTCAGCTTCAGCTACATTGACGATGTACTTTCTCTTAATAATGCGAATTTCAAGGAATATTAACACCAAGTCTATCCCAATGAGCTTGAAATTAAAGAGACCACTCATACACCTACTTCAGCTTCGTAATTAGATCTTTTGATATACACTGACAAAAATGGACGTTTGAAATCTAAGCTTTATGACAAACATGATGACTTTAACTTCCCAATAATGAACTTTCCCTTTCTGAGCAGCAATATGCATACCTCTCTAGCCTATGGAGTGTACATTTCACGGTTGATTCGTTACCGTTGAGCATGTAGTTTATACAGTTATTTTTTTATTAGAGCAAAAACACTGTCAAAAAAGCTGCTTAATCAGGTATTTGTTCAGCCTTTGTTACGTTCATCACTTCAGAAATTCTATGGCCTTCACCATGAAATCATTGACAGATAAAACGTGTTTGTGTCGCAAATAACAAAGCACATTTTCAGCTAGATTTCACGTCTTAACGGATTTGACATAACCGGTTTTTACTCGACCCTGGATTGACTCACTGAAAGTATGATGGGTGCCACTAGTGGAGCAGGACACACTTACCTTTCCGGAGCACCTGCTGTTACTACCGGTTTTCATGGGAGTTGCCGCTTTTGCCATGTCTTTGGTTTCGATTTTTTTTATCATCACTTCTCTTGTCCCTTCAGTATTCTATTGTCGTTGTTAACTATAGGATTATAAACATACGAATAAAACCAAATAAAGGTAGACTAACTCGAATCTTGGATGAAGAGAAAATCCATGCATTTTATTACTCCACGGATAAGGAATCGTCAACAAATAAAATGTTCGATTGATTTTCCTTTATATTTAGGAGCAAGTGTGGAGGACAAGCAACGGTATCTTGTATTCTGAATCGCATATGTCTTTTGGAAATGATTGTAAATTAGGATTTAGTCAGCTCTTATGGATTCTTAAAAATTCGAAAGGTCTCTTTGAACAGCTATCCTCAACCAGTCCTACCCATTGCCATATCATTCAAACTTTTGATTTTTCTACTCTTTATACAATCCTGACAAACAAGAAGCTAAAAACAGTAACTGCAGATTTATTCCAGCAAAGTTTCTGCAGTAATAATTGAGAACGCAGATACAACTTTTCAGTAGTAGGAAAAGACAAAACATATTTTGTTAAGAACCACACAGATTCAAATAAGAAATACACTGAGACTGGCGTAATCAAAAGCTTAGAAATTTCGATCGACAATATTTTTGTCGAATTCGTATGTCGCGTTTTCCAACAGACAATAGTGATTCCTATGGGAACTAACTGTGCACAACTTTAAGCTGACCTTTTGCTTTACTCGTATGAGGCCAAGTTTTTACAACGGCTTACAAAAAGAAAATAAAAGCATTTAGTTAGCCCAGTCATCTAATTTCATAGACGATGTACTTTCTCTTAATAATCCAAAATTTAAAGAATATTAACATCAGATCTATCCCAAAATTAGCTTGAAATTAAAGAAACAAGTGATACAACTACTTCAGCTTCTTACTTAGATCTATTGTTGTATATTGACGAAGATGGACGTTCGAACCAAGCTATTGACAAACGTGATTATTTTAACTTTCAATTGTGAACTTTTCCTTTCTTTGTATCAATATACCTACCTTTCCACCCTATGGAGTGTACAGTTGTTTTAGTACTGTCCATCTCGTAGTTTGTACAGTGATTTTTTTTAACAGAGAAAAAACACTGTCCAAAAAGCTACTAAGTCAGGAATTTGTCCAGCCTATGTTAATTTAATCCCTCAAGAAATTCTATGGCCGCCACCATAACATCATTGAAAGATATGACGTGACACCTGACGTCACTCTCATTTTCATCTGCGTCCACACTGTGAGTGCCTTATTTTGATTGTGTTTTTATTTCTTTGCTGTGTAGCTGTCTAACGCCTTTGTTTTCTGTGTTCTTGTTTTGGCTATGGCTTCGGACTTTGGACTCATTTGTTCCTTCGATATTCTACTGCCGTTATTTGATGAATGCCCTGAATAGTAGAAGGGAAACAACATAGAAAAACATTTACAACCGAACGTCAGTCTAAGACGTACAATCCAAGGACAATGGCAATGGCGGAAAAACAAAGAAACGACGACATAACATGAGCACGGCACAGAAAAGAAAATGAAGACACACACAGATACAAAAAATGAATAACACGGACCCAATAAAAAACCATGGGCGAGATCAGGTGTACCGGTAGAGAAAGCATCTCCTGTTTCTTATAAGACACCCGCCGTGTTGAACATGTCAACTCCGATAGTAAAATCAAATCCGGTAGAGGAAAAACAAACTTAGGTGGCAAAGAGAAAGATCTGTTGTCATCTGGGAAACAGATATCACACAGCGGTCCACAAGATGGTGATGTCGACCGTAAAACTTCTGTAGTGATGACCTCAAAATATGGGTAACATCCCCTTGCTTAAGTAGTCTATTTGTAAGCAACCGAGCTCTATCAAGGTAGTTACTGTATTGACCACAGGCCCTTGAGTAGCGAATGAGTTTGGAGATGTAAACTCCATATGCCGGTGCTCTTGGAATGTTGCTACAAAGAAAAGGGAAGATGACTATTTTAAACGTGAAGTCATCGCGTTTATATTATATAGCCTAGTTTGTAGTGTACTTCTGTTGTCGATTTCAAGGTGAAGGTCAAGGGACGAGGATGATGTGGAAGTATCTGTAGTATCCTTAATTTCGAGCTCTTTTGGATATATAAGATGAAGAAAATCACTAAAGCGAGGGTTGTTTAGTGATATAATATCATCTATATAACGGAAGCTGAAATTAAAGGACTGGGCCAGTTTTTTACCTTTATTTTGAAGAAGACCTTCGATGAAGTATGAAGTGTGGAGAAGTCAACAAGTTCTAGGTTAGCTCCGCTCGACACTAACTAGCATCAAGACATTCTCATTGTTGTTGTCTTTACGTGTGAGAAATTAGAATTTAATACCAGGGGAAGTGCGGGACAGGAGAATCTCAGACACCCAAGGGTAAGATTTCTAGTCTCGCTGAGTCCGAGCTGATTGAACTCTTACCCGAGGCTGTCTGAGATTCTCTTGTCTCGCACTTCCATTGGTGTTTTATTTTATTTCTCACTGTATTCACCCTAAAATATACTGAAGTCCACACAGAAATATCGCCCTCAAGTCATCTCTTTACACAAGAATGAATGTCCCTTTTTGTTACGTCATAAATTCTGGAATGTATATCCTAGCGCGCCATATTTTAAAAGACAATTTTTCTAGACTTTTCCAGTGAAATTTCACTTCAAATGATATTACAATTTTATTAAACATAGATTAGATACCCTATGATCACTAATGAGTGCAAGTGTAGACAACATACCCCAGTGTGCAAAACACGTTATTTACCGGTAAACTGCACGTGCGTTTTTGTCTTGCACTAGTGTAAGACAATATGAATCTAACACGGGTTGGTGTGCGAGACAAGGAAATCTTACACACCCATGAGCAAGATTAAGGTTGTTTTTGACGAGGCTTTGCTTAGTCAGAGACAACCTTATCTTGCCCGAGGGTGTGTGAGATTTACTTTGTATCGCACACATACCCGTGTTTGATTTGTTTTCTAACCCTGCCAACACGAACGAACAGTTGCTCATTTTGACATTGGACATCATGTTTCGTACTATCAAGCGTAACGTTGGATTTCTGTTGACACTAAATAATTCAAAACATAATACATTTACTTGGCTTACTCTGGCTTTTCACTTGTGTTTACTTATACTCTGAAATCGTGGATCTGAAATTTGACCTTCCTGACTTTTGTTTACTTATATGTGCTTATCTAAAAAGAAAAAAAAAAAACAAAAAGACAAGTGCAATTTGAATGTCAAGCGGACACTAAAACCGCGGGAAAAGATCATGTAGGTGTTCTCACCCAGGAGGGTGGGTGAGACGGAAAATGGATTGGTGAGACGGAAAAATCTCACCCAGGCATTGGCTACATAAAAAGCACTACAGGTAGGGTGAAAAAATGAAATCTCACACCACTAAAAATAGGAACCGCTCTGTCTCAAAAAAATTCCTGATTTTCATTATGAGAAGCAGTTTAAATAACTAATACCGAAGTTACTGTGAATTTTGATTCTGCATATGCGCATTTCGACAACTTATGTCTCTTCAGTGCAGATAAAATCTAAACGTTTGGAAAACCATAAAGTCAAAGATGTTTAAAAACTGATAGAGAACAAATTACCAAATATGATATAAATAGGAAGCCAAAATCAGCTAAGGACAGAGCTTTGCATGAGGGAGATACTCCTTAGTTTCAACAAAATTTACAAAAATTGGATATTGTAAGGTTCCAAATCGAATCGGCTTTCGGGTCAGCAACGAAGTACTGACTACTGGGCTGGTGAATACCCTCGGGGATCTTTAAAAAGATTTTCTAGTCATGAATGAGTTATAACAATTAGTACCAATTGGAGCCTCGAATCATCCTAGTGCAAAGGAATTCTAATTTCTACTGGAACAAAGTAGAACTCTGGAGAAATGGATTGTCTTTTATTGCATAGTGGAGTTGGTAAAACAATTCCCGTGGTATAGATGTATGCTCTTTATTTTTCTTAGATATGGTGTACTTGTACATGAGATAATATCTCATGTGTTCACTTTGTTCAATTACTATAATCTAAATTTATGTAAATTCTAAAACCGAAGGATCAACTTTCTCCATCGTAGTTTTGTCCTTAACTATATTTGATATTACTGATTATTCGGATTTCGATTGGTTTTATGCATTTTAAACTTTTTTTTTAAATTATGGATTTCCTTTGTTCGGGTTCTAGTGCTGCTGATGAGGAATTAATTTCCGAAATATCCATACAGCTCATTAAAATTTTTACAGTTGGAGTTAACATATGTGTTATGATCTCATGTTCATTTACTCCATATCCTTTCGTAAAATATTTGTACTAGACAACGGCAGTAGAATACCGAAGGAACAAAGGGGTGATATTCACAAAAATCGAAGTCCAAAGACAGGGCAAAAACGAGAACACAGAAAACAATGACGTTAGACACAAAAACAATGACGCCAGACAGACACAAAGCACAGAACCAGAAACCACAACATTCAGAACAAAGGCACTCACAGTGTGAACTCCAGTGAAACTGAGAGTGACATCAGGTGCTCCGGAAGGGTAAGCATGTCCTGCTCTGTTAACAGCACCCGTCACACTGTGAGTGATTCAATCCGGGAAAATGTCCAAGTCGGTAGTCAAATCCGGGAAGACGTGAATCTAGCTGAAAATGTCCACTTTCATTTGGGATACTGACACGTCATATCTTTCAATGATGCTATGGTGACGGCCATAGAATTTCTTGAGGGATGAAATTAACAAAGGTTGAACAAATCCCTGACTAAGCAGCTTTTGGGACAGTGTTTTTGCTCTGTTAAAAAAATCACTGTACAAACTACAAGCTCGACAGTAACGAATCAACTGTGAAATGTACACTCCATAGGCTGGAGAGGTAGGTATATTGCTGCTAAGAAAGGGAAAGTTCACAATGGGGAAATTAAAATCATCACGCTTGTCATATAGCTTAGATTTCAAACGTCCATCTTCGTCAATATACAATAAAAGATCTAAGTACGAAGCTGAAGTAGGTGTTTCAGTTGTTTCTTTAATTTCAAGCTCATTTGGATAGATCTGATGTAAATAATCCTTAAATTTAGGATTATTAAGAGAAAGCACATCGTCTATGTAGCGGAAGCTGAAATTAAAGGACTGGGCTAAATGTTTTTGTTTTCTTTGAATAAGCCCTTGTAAAAACTTGGCCTCGTACGAGTAGATGAAAAGGTCAGCTAAAAGCGGCGCACAGTTTGTTCCCATAGGAATCCCTATTGTCTGTTGGAAAACACGACCTCCAAATTCGACAAAAATATTGTCGATCAAAAATTCTAACATTTTGATTACGTCAGTCTCGGTGTACTTCTTATTTTAATCGGTGTGGTTCTTAACAAAATATGTCTTGTCTTTCCCTACAACTAAATAGTTGTATCTGCGTTCTCCATTTTTTGTGCAGAAACATTGATGTATTAAATCTGCAATTACTGTTTTCAGTTTATTGTGTGGCAGGGTTGTATAAAGTGTAGAAAAGTCAAAAGTTTGAATGCTATGGCAATGGGTAAGACTAGAACGATTCTGGATCACACTACTTTTAAATATTAGATAGGCACAACAAAATAAATTTTTGCTAGAGCAAATAAATGTTTGAAGAAATCATAAAATAAATCTGTAACAGAATAAAATTTATGGATAAGATTTGCTTCCTTAGATGACATACTGAAATAATATTATTTAGAGGCAGGTCTTGTTGATCCTACACCCTTTTCTTAAATATCGAAAATTCAGGCATATAAATGAAGTCAAAACAAACTTACCAAGCAGTTTTGCGGATAACCAAAGGTAAAACTGTAAATCGCAATTGTCCAGACTTGGTACAGACATTTCAAGACAAATGTGTGCGTGTGTGTGTGTGTGGGGNGGGGGGGGGGGGGGGGGGGGGGGGGGGCTAACCAGTTCTATTGTGATAGCGTTCGGTAGCAAATCAACAGTAATTGCTATTGCAGGGTTGTACACAATATAAAGAATCGTTCATACCAGTGCTAATTAAAATAAGAAAACAGTTCAGACCGAAACTTCAATTTTTTCCATAACGGACTGAGATCTGCTAAAGGCCTTTTTAATTTAAATACGAGACGGAATTTTGGAAGCCGTGGTAAACAAGGCGGTCGCAAAGATAACTATGCCTAAAGAAAAGTGCGAATAATTGATGCTAGCTTTGGGGTAACGAATCATCTGTGAAACATACACTAAGGAGAAGTAGGAGAAGTAGAAATTGGCTATCAATGTTATCGAAATTGATAATTTTGAAATTAAAGTGGCCCCTGTTGTCATAGATTAGAATAATGTGATGCCCATATAAAAATGTGGTCACCGAATGAGGAGTGTAAAATCGCTACAGTATTTAAATGAGAATTCTTTGCTCTACGTACATTGTCAATCTCACTGACGGAGTTCCGGCAACACATTAAAAGTAAAATATTGTGTTATTTGTCATTTTATTAGTTTAAACGTATTTATTATTAAATAAAGAATTACATCTATAAATTGTCATTTTATTGTTTTATCATGTAATATTTTAACGCTTTGGGAAGAAATAAATAACTAGCACATTTGAAGATATCATCGGAATTGATGCAAATCTTCTAAAAATAGCGGTCGCAATGCATGTTTTCAAAATAATTAAATCTGACGAAATCAAATATTTCGATTGAAACCAACAGTGATAAATGGCGTTGATCCCCCTTCCAATTTCAGAATAACATTACATTTATTTAGTAAATTTCAACCATCACAAATAATACAATAGCAAATACTTCTGAATACAGTTTTTACTTGCTATATCACTATCCATGTTAGTGAAATTGATAATTTCCTTAGGTCTTGGGTCTTAAGGTTAATGAGGACAGGTGTCACGTGATAAAACCAGCTACTATATCAAAAAACAAAGAAATTTAAATGGTAATTTTTATCTGGCGATTGTGTCCCCATTAACCTTTAATCTACATTTACAACAGTAGCATATGGGGACAGTTCAAGTCGTATTTGACGAGGAGCAAGAGGAGCAGGCGGAAGTATGACGTCATAGGTCACGTGACCGGAAGTATGACGTCACCGGAAGTGACCGGAAGTATGACGTCACCGGAAATGACGTCAACCGGAAGTATGACGTCGACGGAAGTGACGACACTCCAAGCGGACCAATGAAAACGTTTCCCTCCGGATTTGAAATTCAAATATTCAAAACGGACCAATGGGAGCGTTGCGCGCTCGATTTCAAATCGTATCAAGTTTGAACGGACCAATGGGAGCCTTTCCCTCATATTTGAAAGTATAACTTTTTAGCTTTTTACTGCGTAAAACTGTGCCCATTACTACTAATGTTTTTCTCGATTTCCAGAGTTATCGTTCGGTTCCCGTACAATGTATATATCCATCCGGGGTAACTTTAAGCTCCTACAGCGATTGGTGAAGGTTTCAAGTCTCTATCTCTTACCGTTTCGGAGATAGGGGTACCCGAAAATTCTGGAATGGCCCAAAATACATTTTTTTCTAAGTCGAGTACTATATGCATGTTATATATGTATTTGGGGTAATTTTGTCATTCTAATTCGATTGGTGACATGTATTAAGCCCTATCTCTAATAGTATTGGTGTAATGAGGGGTCCAAAACTTCGGGAATGGCCCAAAATGTAAATTTTCTTAAGTCAAGTACTTTAGCAGTGTTATATCTGTTTTCTGGGTAACTTTGTCATTCTAAATCGAATGGAGACATTTGTGAGGTGGTATCTCTAATAGTATAGGTGTAAAAGGGGTCCAAAATTTTGACAAGGGGGTGACTTCTAGTATATATTCCAAAGGGGCACTCTGCGTTTATCCAGGCTTGTGACTGGCTATCCAATAGGATAGGCCGCATTACCCCACCCCCCTTTTCTTCTGTGACTTTACATCGAGTCGTTGCTGTCTTCGATTGGTGGTGGTTCGAATCCGTCCAATACGTCATCTAACAGATATTTTCTTTTCTTCACTGCATATTGCCAAGATTCCCTGGTTTCGTAGTCTTCTTCATCTCTTAAACGTTTGGCCGTATCTCTGATCTTTTTGTGAATTGGATCTTTGTTGAAATCCTGCATCCAGAACACCGTTTCCAGATAATGATTTCTCATATGGTCTCTAAAAAGTTTATTCATGTCTTCATATGCGGCTAAACGAACCTTTTCGGAGCCATGTCCTTCCATCAACTCTTCTACTTTCTTGGTGTATTCTGGTTCGAGTTTG
>MJUU01038521.1:4033-48005 GCA_002080025.1 Modiolus philippinarum | reverse complement strand
ACATATTGGAATCAACAAAAATTGATATTCAACAAAATAAATGAATTCACGGTACTGTGTATGCAAGGAAAAGATCAGAACCATGAATAGTACACTAGAATATCTATCTGTTGCTTGATATATATTAATTTTATATTTTAGCAGATTTGATCATGGAACATGGATTGTTGTAAAGAACAAAATACAACTGTAAGTCATTTTGATAATTTTTACAAGTGTAGACCCTGATAAATGTCTGGACCGTTCCTGCTAACAACCTAAATAATGTGACAAATCAAAATGACCCTTGTGAAATTTTGGTCACTAGCAAAAGCCATATAACAGACTGTCATGATCTTCCAAAAACCATATCAAATACCAAATATCATTGACCTACCACTTGTGGATGGCAAGAAACCAAACATGCTCACTAGACCATCGAATTTAGGTCACAGACAAAATCTATATAGCAGACTATCAGGTTCTACCGAAGACCAGCCTATATACCAAACATTGAGCTACTATTTGTAAGAACATTTACAAAGACACGGACATACTCATAATAACTTAACAAAGTAACTAGACCGTGAAATTGAGGTTAAAGACAAAAGCCATATGAAAGACTGTCACATACTACACGAGACAAACTCATACAAAATATCATTGACCTACCACTTATAGCTACTAAGAAACTGATTAATCATAAAAACTGATTTGTCTTGCTTTCCGTGCCTTTTGTCGCGGGCGAGGCAATTATGTGTTATATTAAACACATTCTTTATTGCAGAACTAGGTAAATGTTTTTCACACCGCGGAGGGGTAACTTTTTTTCTTAAATCATATTCCAAAAATTGTAAAAGTGATTAGCTTTTCACTTGTATACCATTATTATACCCCGAAGTTTGGGGGGATATATAGGGATCATCTTGTCTGTCGTTCTGCCCGTCTGTTCCTCTTTCCCCCTTCTTGTCCGGAGCAGAACTTTTGTACCGTGGCACCTAGGATTATCAAACTTGGTGTTTAGATGCATCATGGAAAGGCAATATGTCGCGTTCCAAATAAGGGCCACTTTGACCTTGACTTTGACCTTGATAATAGTAAAACCATGTTCATTTCGTGTCCGGAGCAGAACTTTTGTACCGAAACACCTAAGATTATCAAACTTAGTGTGTGGATACATCATGGGAAGGCGATATGTCGCGTACCAAATTTAGGTCACTTTGACCTTAATGATAGTGAAACCATGTGCATTTTGTGTCGGGAACAGAACTTTTGTACCGTAGCACCTAGGATTGTCAAACTTGATGTGTACATGCATCACGGGAAGCTGATATTGCGCGTACTAAATTTAGGTCAGCGTGACCTTTACTTTGACCTTTGACCTTTATGATAGTAAAACCATGTGCATTTCGTGTCCGGAGCAGAACTTTTGTACCGTAGCACTCAGGATGATCAAACCTGGTGTGTGGATGCATACTTGGAAGGCGATGTGTCACGTACCAAATTTAGGTCACTGTAACCTTGACTTTGACCTTGGATCTTTATGATATTGAAACAATATGCATTTCGTGCCCGGAGCAGAAATTTCGTACCGTAGCACGTGGTATGTAGATACATCAAGGCAAGGCGATGTGTCGCTTACTAGATTTAGGTCACTATGACCTTGACCTAAAAAAAACAAACATTAGCACATCGTGTTTGGAGTAGAACGTATGTGGCATTGCACCTAGGATTATTAATTTTGCATGTAGATGCATTATTGAAAGGTGATGTGTAGTGTAGTAAATGTTGGTCACTGTTACCTTGACTTTGACCTTTGACATTTATGATCGTAATCTCTTGTTCATTTTGTCCAGAGCTTGGTTATATTGTCCTTGTATCCACCTTATTATGCATAATTAACTGTATTACCCTTTATTTGGAGTAGTAGATATGCCGGACCTGATGAGAATAAAACATGGAACTTCATTCCTGACAGGATTTATTTCTGTTAGATTTATTTACCAATAACTACATGTATGTGGTTGAAGGTGGAAATTTGACAATAACATGGATTGGTACTGAAGTGCAGATGTGGGGGTATTAGTCTGGCTTTCCCGACAGCTCTAGTTTATATGGCGACACGGACACTGGAATGGCAGAAAAAATTTTAAAAATCTGATTATCTATCAATTTACTTCTGTCCTGTAAAATAGTGTTAGTATATTATTTTATGAAGTTACTGTAGTAGTTTTTCAATATTCATTAGTCTTAAATTTTTCAAGCTACACAGTACAATGTGGTTCTCTGGAAGAACAAAATACCGGGAAAGTGGTCATACTGTAACTCTCTTCATTTCTATAGATTGTATAAGGGTCGAAGGCTCTGCTGGTGGTCTGTTTATTCCCGGGTTTAGTCACCAAAGCAAGGAGTCCAGTATTTAGCTGTTGGCCCAGAATCCCTTTTTTATAATAACGTCGTAATTTTGCAATCTTTAAACTTTCATACAGTATCTAAATTTAAAAAATCTATTTTATACCCTACCACAAGTAGTGGCGAGGTATAATGTGATACCCTCAGTCGTGTGTCAGTCCGTCCGTTTTCTGTCCGTCCGTCCGTCCGTCCGTTCGTCTGTCCGTCCCCCGAAGATTTCGGACTCGTATCTTTTGAACGAAATAACATAAGGTCTTCAAACTTGTGAATGAAAAAATATATATTCTTCAAATTTGGTATGTAACTTGTTTACCATTAAACTCAGACCAAGTTCGAGTTCTAAAGGGTTCTGGAGTTATGCCCCTTGAAACTTTTAAATTTTGCAAATTTAAGGGTTTCTCACTGATAACTTAAGAATGAAATAATATATTGTCTTCAAACTTGGTATGTAACTTATTTACCACAAAACTCAAACCAAGTTTGATTTTGGGTTCAGAGTTCTAGGGGGTTTTGGAGTTATGCCCCTTGAAACTTTGAAATTTTGCGAATATAACGGTTTCCGACTTATAACTTGTGAATGAAATAACATAATGTCTTCTAATTTTTTATGTAAGATGTCTGCCGTAAAACACAGGCCAAGTACAATTTTTGTTCAGTAGTACACAGGAATCTGGAGTTATGCCTCTTAAAACTTTGAAATTTTATGAAACGTGGCGGGGTATCATATAATGAACAATACTATTTTATAAACGCATTATAAGGAGTATCTCGTTCGTGCAAAGCCCTGTCCTTGGCAAATTTTTGGCTTTCATTCAAGACATGTTTGGTTCTTTGTTCTTTATTAGCTTTTTTAAATCTTTCGATTTTTGGATTTTGAAATGTTTTGATTTTAACTGCATTAAACAAGCAAAACGCTATCTACAGGAAGTAATCTTATGAAACTGCGGTAGTTTGATATTCGTAACGACTAGGGTGATGCCACTGTTGGTGGACTATTAGAATTCCAGAACTTGGGTGCTGGCTCGAGAAGCGACTTTGTTTAGAAAGCCATTAATTTTATCTAAAAAGACATTTTGTCCAAAACTTAAGGAATATCTCCCTCGTGCAATGCTCTGCCCTTAACTGATTTTAGGTTTCAATTTAGACCCTAAAACCGATAAAAACGAAATGAAAAGAGAAAAAAAGAACGATGACACGAGAGATCTCCAAATATATAAATTACAAATACATACAAAAATTGAGCCCCTTTAGTGTGTAAATACATATCAACCGACAGTCACATCAGGCGCCCTGGAAGGGTAAGCCTGTCCTGCTCCATATAAAAAAAAACTCCATCACACTGTAAAGGAGTCAATCAAACCAGTAATGTTAAATCTATAAGACGTGAAAGTCTAGCTGAAAATGTTCATTTGTGACACAGATGTGTCATATCTTTCAAACATTTCAAAGTGACGGCCATAGAATTAAAGTAAAGGAATTCTTATATTATTTCAGACAATACATGCCTTAGCCAGAGGTGGTGACTTAGAGAGAGTCAAGGCAAATGTTTCTAGAGGGGAAGATGCTGATCGAAGAGACTGCTTTGTAAGATTATATTTCTTCAATGAAATCTAATGTCTTGAATTTTCAGATTCACTTCCTTAATAGTACAAATATGTACAATTTTTTTGCTACTTAGAATAAGTAATATTTCATTGTCTTATTTGCATATGCTGTATATTTTTGTGTTTATATATAATAAGTAAAATAAGAATTTATTCGACATTACGGTTAAGAGCTACCTGCGAGTTTTTAATTTCGGGGAGGGGGAAGGTTGCAGTTGAGGTGACAACTGCGTCCAACTTAATTTTTATTTTAGGTTATCAAGTGTAGTTGAATAATTATCGAAAAGCACAAGCATCATAGAGAATTGTGAATGAAAGGATATGGAGTAAATACACATGAGACAAAATCTCTACAAATACATGGTAAAACCAAGAAATGGAACAACGCTTTTATTGTTGTTCTTCATCTTGAAGTCACCATGACGTCACAATACATTATCTAGGCTAATTGCTTTGTCAACAAATGCACCACTTAAAACTCTAAGTTCCTTACGGCTTTGTCGATTGATTAAATACAAGTTTTGAGTAGATCCCTTCGAAATTTGGTATTTGTATTTTTATATCAAGAGGATCGCCAACGGGTAACAAAAGTAAGCATAGCACCCTTTGGAAAATGCGTTTAAAAATCCTCTACAACTAGCAATGTTGTCCTTCAAAATTTGCAATTTTTATGTTTGTACCTCATATTTGGTGCTACAAGCATGATAAACGTGGGACCTATGATATAAACATTCACAATAGTCACAATTGTACTGAATATGATTCAAATTATCAACTGTGTACTCATGTATACTTTATTCAAAGTGGCAGCGTAACTTAACACAAGATCGTATGGCCTTTTAAACTATATCAATGCCATGGTTCAATTGAGTGATACAGGCTCTTAACAACCTCTTTTTTTGTGCTTAAATTTGATATTAGATTTGAAACGTAAAATGCAGTGCACGAATCTAAATTACATCTAGCGGATTAAGAACTATCAGGTATTCATTGATTTCCTTTTACTATATATGAAAAGGAAAGGAAATGGGGTGAATGTCAAGGAGACAACATTCCATCCCCAGGCTAAAACGACTAAAACAAAAGTATCTAGGGGTCACCGTACGGTCTTCAACACAGTGAGGAACATCACACGATATAGCAAGCTCTAAATGGCCCAAAAATGTAAAAAGTGTATTAAATCAATTGAAACAGACCACATCCAATAACATCCAATAATATATGAGTGTGTTATCGTTTTATAGGGAAGAACACCACTACAGTATGCAGCCTGGCAAGGTCACATCCATGTTGTAGAATACCTACTCAGTCAGAAAGCAAACACAGAAATCAAAGATAAGGAGGTATGATCACACAAAACAGAGAAAATGGGGGGGGGGTACTAAAAAAATTACCGAACAGGGTTGTCAAGAGCCGAAGTCCATGAGACAAAAAGACAAATCAGGTGGTATCCCCGGAAAAATTTTCGACCATAATGGTCCTGACTTGGTACAGGCATTTCAGGAGAAATGTTAGGTTAAATTGTTTTTTTGTAGAAAAATCATCCGATTCGTTGATATGCTACATTGTACCTCTTATATTCCTTGGGTAAATAGATGATGAACAACAATAGAAACGTTGTTCTGAGATATTGTTTGGTTCTAATATGTATTAGTAGAGACTTTAACTTGTTTGCTTTAACTCCATATCCTTTCATTATTTATTTAAAACTGAAGTTTGTCTCTCCTGCAGCATGAAGCCTGTAAAAAGATTCCCCGTGCTCTCTGTATATTTCAGTTGTGGTGTACTTGTTCTTGAGAGAATTTCAATTTTTCACTTTTGAGACACAACAGTTCGTATCTTTAGCGGTGTGAGATTTTTTCTCTAATTTCTAGAAAATAAACAACGCCTGACCTTGTTTTCAAACATTTACAAAATTTATTTAACTCGATGTGAGAAATTTCATAATCCACTTAGTTCTCGTTGTAGAAACTCTACTTCTCACCCCTTATGTAACATTACTCATATTATCCACAGGTGAACGAAATTTTTTGATCCCACCCACCCATTTTTCGTCTCACCCAACCTGCTCCATACGATCATTTTTCTGTTGTTTTTGTGTTTTCAAATCTTATTATTAATTATTATTTTTATTTATTTATTTTGTTTTTTTTTTTTTTTGTGATTTCAAAATGTTATTTTGACCACCTGATTAGAGTGCAAACATCTCACTATCAAATAATGCCGAGTATTATTTTATAAATTGACTTAATGAGTGACGGATTGTTAGAACCCCTATTTTTTTTGGGGGGGGGGGGGTTGTTAGACCCCTCATTTATGATCAGTACATATTATATAGCGTTGTTCGACATCTAGCAATGGATAGCAGCCGGTGCTAGGGGCCGTTTTGAACTCGCTATGAAGCATGAGCAAAGCTAATTGTTGAAGGCGTTGTTCCATTACATGGTTATACCATATACTCACATGTGTACTTACTCAATACCCTTTTACGGTTTACACTATTTTGGAGGAAAAATTATCAGCGAGATTATTAGCAAAATACCTAAGTCATTGAAGATTAATAAGATCTTGCATGATCGGGATAACTTTCACAAGTGTAAGAAATTTTGTCTTTTCTCGAGTGGAGCGCAGCGAAACGAGATGAAAAGACGTAGAATTTCTTACACGAGTGAAAGATATCCCGATCTTTAATTTTGGTCTTATTCAAGATCCTATTTCTTCCATGAAAAGCGAAAAGAAACGTCTGGTAACCTTTACTCTTTGAACAACGTTGTCGCCATTTGAGTATTCTTTACATTGTGACGTCAGGTGTTTTGTGACGTCAGGTGTTTTATGACGTTTAGTCATGGTTACGATTGCATGTTGTATCACAAAAATCAACACGTCTGGTTGGTCATTTACCGGTGTTAGATGAGTTCGCGTGTATCGATTTCACATGGGACATCTCCCACTGTAAACCAACATTTACGGAAGAATTTTAGTTTCTCCAGATGACCATTTCGACCTTTCAGTGCAGATCACAAATCAAATCATTTGGAAGACGGTACCAATATAAACTGAATTATGTAATAAAAATTGATAGAGAACAAATCATCAATAAGAATTAATTGAAAACCCAAAATCAACTGAGGACAGAGCTTTGCATGAGGGTGATACTCCTCAGTTTTTTTTTCAATTGTCTGTAGACTTGCGAAAATGAGGTTCAAATTGGCCAATTGTACTTCACTTTATATAATTAATATTCTTATTATATGTTGTAAACATTTTGTGAATTTGTATGATACATTTGTTGTATGTCATTGTTTAAGAAATAAAACATGGCCGCCATACTATATTGTCATTATAACATGGGCTTGAGTTGTTTTTGCAAATATTTTATCCCGAGCGTTAGCGAGGGGTAAAATACGCAAAAACAACGAAAGCCCATGTTATAATGACAATATAGTATTTGGCGGGTATGATTTATTTCGATTCTAAATATGGAAATTTCACCCATTTTATATCCGAAGCGAGCATCGACTATCTAATGGTTCCGTAACATTTTGATTTTGATAAACTCGCTGACATAAAAAAAAAAATTCCACCAATACAATAAAAACTTACTTTTGTTTGATTTAATTGCTATTTTAACTGTAGAAAATGCCTCAAGTCCTCATAATCTCCATTCAAACTTTCCAACCAACGCTGCTTACGACCCGGACATTACGATTTTATTTGTGACGTCACAAGTAGGAAAATTAACGTTTGTCCCGAAAGTTGCCTTTTCAAGTAGAAAAAAAAATTCCATAATGAATTTCGGAAACAAATTTAATTAAAAATTTATTAGTGGATGGTAGATTTTGACAGTTAAAATGAAAAATAGATTCAAAATATGCAACAGAAACTGCATCTTTTGCGCATGTGCTAAGAGTGTTATATTGGTATTATAACATGACTCTAATTACAAAGCTAATACAGGAAGCCATATTAGAATTATATATAGATTACACCACAAAATCCCGTTGATCACCATATTTTATCCACTAGAGATAGTTAAATTTAAAAATTTTAATTGCGAGGCTTGCAGAGCATATTAAAATTTTTAAATTTAACTATCGAGAGTGGATAAAATATTGTAATAATCGGGATAAAGTGGTGTAATCTTTTTCTCTAATGATAATGATAAACACAGAGAATCGTATTCCGAATAGATTTGGCGGGAAATAGCACGGGGCTTTATTCAACATACGTTGAATATGAAAATTTATCTAACGGTTCAAAACCGGTTTAAACTTAACATATCATTAGAGAATTTATATTTTGCTATAACCCGTTAGGGTTTACTTAATATGCAAATAAATAATTTTTTGTATAATTTTGATATAATTGCATTTTAAGGAGAAATTCAAACTTTAAACTCAAAAATCTAAATCTTCTCCAAATTTAACATCTCCGATAGACTCCGACCTGCCGTTGGATGTGGGGTTTCCTCACCGTTCATTGAAGATCTCATGGTGGCTTTGAGTTGTTATTACTCCCCTTTGGGTCGTTGTCTCTTTGACATATTCCCCGTTTCCCTTCTTTTTCTATTTAACACTTTTTTCATCTCAATATCATTTTTTTCGTTTATTGCAAATTATTCTATTTAATAAGATACCCGGATTGGGTCAGGTTTGTATGAATTTTCATGAAGAACATTCTAAAGACGATGTTTTTTTAAAGCAGTGGTTATTCTATTCTGTAATGGCCAAGATGGTATTTTTAGTAATGAGTACTTCTTATTTTACTACTTTTCGATTATGGATTTACATATTATGTGATTCTTATGCTACTCCTTGAAACACGTGTACAGCATACCGAAATTTATTGTTGATTATGCAACTTCGGTATTATAGTATTTTCATAGTTTGATATTCAGAAATTTCTAACTTTAAAAAATTGAAACAACCTCTGCTAGGAGTATATATCGCCAAATTATACCTCTGGTTTTAGAAGCAGTATTTGTGTATCATTTTTATCTCAAAAGAGGCAATAAGTACATTTTATTATCTTGATTTGATTGTTGATTCTTCTCTTTTTCAGGGAATTACGCCTTTACTTACTGCAACATTGACAGGAAATCTGCAGTTACTGGATTGCCTGCTTGCATATGGGGCAAAGGCGGATGTCAAAGATAATTATGTAAGTAATAAATAACAAAATACCGGAACTACTGTTAATTTAATTTCTGCACATGAGTATTTCCACATCTTATGTCTCTTTAGTAAAGATCAAATCAAAACATTTGGAAATCCACAAATCAAAATTCATATTAAGGTAATAGGTACGTAAATAGCAAAGTTTCCGCATTTCGATGAAATTTTACATGCAAGGGCATCCAATGAAGCTGAATTCCAAGGTGAAATAAAATCGGATTAGCTATTTTAATGTTTGAAATATGACCGATTGAAAAATCTATCAGTTGTGTTGTTTTCAAATAGAATCCATGTAAAATGTACAGAAAAATAATATATGAAACGTCTTTAAATTGCGCGTTTATGAAAACGTATCCTACAATTTTTCTGCAAAAAGAATATGTTTTAGACAATGAAATTCCCATTTTAATATTTTAATGGTGTAAATTTTATATAGGGTCACCGAATTATTTTCGCTGGTATAAATAGTTGAACAAAGAATAGGCACGCCAAAAATGGATTTTTCAATAAAATCCGCCGTCAAAATAGCGACGTCGTCGATAAAAATTATGATTTTAGGCGTGATTTGAAAGATTAACATCTATTCAGCGATCTATACCACGAAAACGAACTCGGTGACCCTTTAAAAAAATTATATCAATAAAACAGAATTTTTTTTTTTGGCAACATAATATCAATTTTTTAGAAAAATTGTAGGATATAGTTGGAAACGACGATAATTTAAAGTGAAAATTAGAATTATTTTACGTTCATTATAAAGCAAGTTTATAACGTGCTTATTTACGTACCTCTCACCTATAAGCTTACAGAGAACTAACTGCCAAATTTAGTTTCTAAAAAGGAACGCCAAAGTAATTGAGGAAAGAGTTGTGCAAGAGGGGGATACTCGTTAGGTTTTAGCAAAATTTACTTAACTTAGATATTGCAAGTTTTAAAAAATAATCGGTCTTCGGGACAGCACCGAAGAACTGGCTACTGGGTTGGTAAATAAATGAGTGGTAAATGAATAACCAAAAAGTTATACATTTTCAGGACCTTTAAATATTTAATCAGTAAATGGTTTATCATTGCTGCTCATTTCAAATTAGCAAAAATATCCCTGAAAACGTATACTGTAAACCAACTTATTTTCGCGGATACTTTATTTCGCGTTTTGTCCCTCCTGGTGAGGTTCGCGGAGATTAATTTTCGCGATTTTGTATTTCTGTCAATGGTTTTATATAAGGATGTGAACTATTCGCGACGATTTATTTTCGCGATATTTTCACGCACGCGAAAGTCGCGAAAATAAATCGCTCGCGAAAATAAGTTGGTTTACAGTATCATTCGATTGACTAATTCTATCTTGTGTTATTTATGAGTTCCACAAGGAAAAAGTATTATAGACTTTTCGTTCCAACAGAACAAATATAATAGTATTTGTTCCTTACGGAATAAACGTTATGTAACAAACAATTGTTCCAAAAGTAAGAAATATTATATGCAAATGTTTATAATATTTGTCCCAAAGGAACTTTTGCTGTTTTGTTATGCGGAACAAAATGTACGTTGACAATTCCACTCGTTCGAGTGAACATGTTAGTGGTGTGGAAAAGGCATTTTAACCGGTAGTATAAATATAACCAAACATGATGACGATTAAAAAGACGGGGCTTCCTTATTTATAATAAAGAAATATTTTTCACACACAAATTTGGTTGATTGAATAATTACACTTCGACGTGTTTTCTACCATGTCAAGCAACATCAAGACGTAAACAAGTTATTTATATGATCGATTGGGTACAATGTATGAGGAAATGTATTTTCAAAGAGGAAACCAGCTTATCAATTGAAAAGGCCATACATGTAAGCTGAAGAAGTAAATAAGCAAATATCTTTACTCTTTAAATAAAATGGTTTGTCACATCTAAAGAAATTCAAAGATTTTTAGTTTCATAACTGGACAAAATTGTATTTTTCACTTTTCAGGGACGAACACCTATTCATTTAGCATCACATTCAGCTAAAAGTTTACCTATATTGAAATGTCTTCTGAGTCATGATGGTAATGTTGACATTTTTGACTTACAGGCAAGTAAACCTAACAAGTAAAATGATATCAAATGTCTACCCGTAACCTTTTAGTTACTGTTTTCTGTAAGTAAAATTTTAATCTAAAAGTTTTCTACTTTAATAACAAGGTCAATCTTTTCACAGCTGTTCCCTTTCGTTTTTGTTTGAATAACTGAATACTTAAGTTGTTGTAAATTTAGTTTATGAATTGAATAACAAGGTCAATAGTTCACAGTTGTTCCTTTTCTCTTTTGTTCTAATAACTAAATACATGTACTTAAGGTAACAGACGTAGGTTAAGGGACATAACTCTTAAAATCACTTGTATGTTTGTTTAAATCATTTTTATAAATAAATTCTAAGCTTCTTAGTAACATAGATGATTTTAGTTGTTTTTCACATCAATGCTTAAAAAGCATTGATAAAACTGACTCTTTCAAACGCCTTGCTGATTTAAAGAAATTATTTCCCTTAACCATGTTAACCAAGGTCTACTACCTTAAGTTACTGTAAATTTAGTTTCCGAAGGTGGCCATTTTAACAATTTATGTCTCCTCAGTACAGATTAAAACGTAACATTTTGAATACGTACATAAACCAAAATATGCATAGAAGCTGTTAAATACATTTAACGATAGCTAATTTGATTTTAAAAATAAAAGGCTTAGGACAGTACTTTAAAAGTTTGAAAAACGCCCCAGTTTTAAAAACAACGGCAGCAGAAGAACGAAAGAACACTGGAAGTCATGATCACAAAAATTAAAGTCCAAAGACATTGCAAAAACGGCTACAGAGAAAAACAAAGACAAAACTTGAGATAGCCACATGGCACGAAAATAAAACAGACGACATTAAGAACTAAGGCCCTCACAATATGAACTCCCATGAAACCGGGAGTGACATCAGGTGCTCCGGAAAGGTAAGCATGTCCGCCCACTAATGATATTTGTCACACTACGAGTGAGGCATATATTGTTTTGAAATATATGTTTGGTAGGGGATTGGTTAATGTCATTTGCTAACATTTAGACAAAACAAATTAAAATCCATGGCACATGCTACTCCTCTAACCCTTAATTAGCCTCATAGTAAAATTTTGAAAATCTTTAGCAATTCTCTTTAATAGTATTCAAACAATCACAAGAAAAATTCATGAAATCTGTAGCACAAACATCACTGACGAAGACAAAACTAAAATCTTACAGTATGATGTACAAGACAACACGAAATGCTAATTATGTACAGACTGTGTGAATTGAGATATAACTGAGTAGTATGTCTGGTTCCCTTTTTGTTAGATAAAACAAAAGGTTAAAAGGGGAGGTTTGGGTACCCATAAACCGGTTTAATCCTACCACTGGCTTTTGCTGATGCCGGTACCAAGTCCGGCTATCCCCTTGTTCTATTCGTTGTCTACGTTTGTCTTTTGTCTTATACGTTTTTTTCGTGTGTAGTTCACTTGCAAATTGTTGCATGTAATTATAATTTTCAGTCATTGTAGGTGTTTCCTGTTATCCATTTTTTAACATTTGCAATTTAAGAAAAGGGATATGTTTAAACAAATATTTGTAATATTTCATACGTTTTTTTAACAATCAATTACACTTGTATATATACAAATTTCGGAAGGCAAATGTTCTTCCAAGCATTTCTCCTTTATAGAGTGTACTACAAATCGCACAAACGAAGGAAAGTTACTTTTACATACAATTATATTTTTAGAATCTACTGCCTAGTTTCTAGCATTTTTGCCTGCTTATAAGGCTCAATAAATATACTATCTATTTGCAAACATTTTACCTTGGAGGCATACAGCTACCCACAAGAACTGCGATTCCACAAAAAATAAATATATTTCGTTGAATTAAAAAAAAATAGAAAATACCAACATCAGGAGAAGATGTTTTGAACGTATGTTACTATGAAATGGAACTTTGAATTTCCTTTATTCTAAAATGTTACACTTACCCCAAGTCCATCTTCCTAAGAAATGAAACATACATGTAAAAATAACGCACTTGTAAAAATACAAGAAAATACTATATCCAGGACGCCCGTGAGACCTTTGGGTTTTCACTCAATTACCCATATATCTAGATTTTGGCACAAAGATAGCCCAATGCTAGATTTACTTATATAATCAATATGTTTGTTTTATTCAAGTTTCATTTAAAAACAACAGGTAGACATTATGCTCAATAAAAATATACACAAAGATGCCCTTTTCTTTTATTTTCACACTTTATTTTAACTTTAAGCTGATAATTCATATCAATAAAATAAAAACGCGTTGTTATCAAAATTTACCAAACAAAAAAAAAGAAAATTATTCAAGACTTGTTGTATACTTTGTAGTGCTAAGTTGGGGTTGTGTTCTCGTAGCAATTAAGAGAAATGCCTTGGACCCATTTGTCTTCAGCAGACAATTAGACCGGACACTTAACCGCCATATGTGTGCTTCCACGTTATTTTATCATAGCTACTCTCCTACATATATTGTTTATTGACTCCGTATTCCCAAAATACAATAAGTATGCTGTGATTCGTTATTATCTCCAGTGAGACATAAACCCGCAATAATGTCAAAGAACGCATGAAATCGACATTCCAAAATTTCTTTGGTTGCCATAATGACTTGTTGAACCAGTATATTGTAGCAGTCTCACAACTTCCCATTGACTTGTTTAAACCAGGATTGGTAAAGAATACGGTCTGTAAGTCTCGTTCAACTTTGGAACTTCCGGGTACATAATTTTTACCCCGAAGTTGCATTTTTAACAGAAAAATATGATGTTTCAAGCACAAAAATTGGACGTCATATTTCAGCAGGAAACGTTTTCAAATTTCAATTTTAAAGTGTTTTCTCGGAGCCCCATGACAAGACTTACAGACCGTATTGTCGTTTCATCTTGATTATCTATCTTCAATTGCTTCTGGCTTCTATTTTTTCTGACATGATTGTAAAACATGGCAGGACACGCTTGCCCTTTTGAAGTAATCGTTCTCATTCCGTATTGAGTTCATGTTGTTTCAAAGATTGTATCTTTCAGTGGTATATTATACTTTTTTACTATTTGGTTGTTGTATATTGATGAATATATAAAATTCTTTAAAAACTCAATTGTCAGTTTGTATTTTTTAATTCATTGCACAGACAGTCATAAAGCAATAACAATAGCAAAAACTATTTTCTCTAGCCTATGTGTTAATAAACTGCAGTAGAATACCGAAGGAACAAAGGAGTGAAATTTTCAAAAAAACGAAGTCCAAAGACATGGCCAAACGAAAACAATGACGTTAGACACAGAAAACAATAACATTAGACATATACTAAACAGAAAAATAGAAATCACCACATTCAAAACCAAGGCACTCACATTGTGAAATCAAGTGAAACTGATAGTGACATCGGGTGCTTCGGAAGGGTAAGCATGTCCTGTTCTGTTAATAGCACCTGCCACACGGTCGTAATTTGTGATTTGAATGAACATCGATTTTAAATAGACAAATAAGCAAATGCATTATGGCTATTGAATTTCTAAGCAAACCTATTCATTGGCAAATGAAAAATGAAGGAACCTGCCAATGTGAGCGTTTTGAAACTACAGGGAAAAAAACGTCAAAACGTAAAAACATCACATACGGAAGCATCGAAACAATAGATAATGACAAAACAGAGGTGATTGTGAAATGTAACAACAGAAGCAATGACCAGTCGGGAAAAACTTGTGTTCCCGACGTGTATAAGTGATCCAAAATGTTTTAAAAATGATTTTAATTCTGCACTTTTGAGAAGCCTAAAAGTCATGTTTTCGCATGGGTTCTGATATGGAAACTGGGAATTTGTTGAAACTTTTAAATACAAGATAACAATTTCATAGACAAATTCATAATGTAACTCATGCTACTCATGCTACAGACTATAATACATAAAAATAAATAATTTATAACAAATAAATGATTTCTTTTTTTTATTATACATGTTATAGGGTGAGACACCGCTGCATAAGGCAGCCCTTGCTGGTAACTTGAAAGGAGTGGAGTATATTCTTAGTATGAAAGCAAACATAGAGTTAAAAAATAACAATGTAAGTAATAACCCTTGAAGAACACTAACAGCCAAGTGTGAATCGGCGAGATAATTATTATAATCAATCAATATATGCGATTGTTGAAAAAAAATCACTATTACTGAAACAAACATCATTGATTTTTTTACAGTAATAATTTCTTTATCGTAATCGCATCTATTGTTTAAACTATAGTAATGATCTCATCGATTCGCACTTGGCCGTTAGTGAAGAAGTTGAGAAGTAATTTTATTACATGAATAGATTTTTCCTGTTTCTAATTGGCAGGTAAGTCACTCTCAGAGCATGTTAAATTGTTATAGTAATATGTAGGCTTCGTCTTTCCGCTTTTACGGTAACATTCTAAAAATAGACCAACAGATGTGCGGAATGAACAGCGGTAAAATGGAATGAGAAAGTCCTTGGTTTTACCCTTAAAATAGAATGAAAGTAAATGACACTACGACAAATCATATTGTTAATAACTCATATTGTAAATAACTCAGTCAAATATATAACTGTCAATTTTTAATTACGCCAGCAATTGCATTCCACTGTTGTTTTTGATTTTGTTGCTATGAAAATACAATTTTTGTTAATTTTGAACATTTTTACATACTTCAAGTATAAATGTTGTGGTACTTAAGATATTTAGAATGCATACAACTTTTTACATTTTATCTGGTTGATAAATCACCACGATAGTGACTTAGAACAAAGGCATTAATTGTATAATAGAGCCACAATAGGTTATAGGAATACGTATTGAAAAAAGATGGAAAAATAGTAAAATGCATTCAACTCATCTATGTTTGCATCCATACATTAATGCAGGTTAAAACCAGCAAAATGCTTTTGTAGGCACACATTTTAAAATCAGAACCTTAAAGTAAATGCATCCAATTTTGCAGGGAGAAACAGCACTTTTCCTGGCGACATCCAAAGGTGCTGTTGATTTTGTTCAATGTCTACTTGATAATGGTGCAGATCCAGAAACAAAAAATGATAAGGTACACCTAGGAATCACAACTGTGTTCAGATTTCGTATAAATAAATTTTAATTAGACAATGAAAATAATTTCTAATATTAATATTCAATGTATTCCAGGAAAGCAATATTCCCGAACTTCAATGAGAAAACTTGTATTACGGACTACTTCGAATCACAAAATACAAATATAAGGGCTATATGCAAACAAACATACAACAATGCTTGCCCCTCAGTTGAAAAAAGGATATCGCAGAGGCAACACATTAAAAAAACAACGGTAGTAGAATACCGAAGGAACAAAGGAAGTGCTGATTACAATAATCGAAGTTTAAAGAAATGGCAAAAACGGCAACAGAGAAAAACCAAGACAAAACAAGGACGTGAGACAGCCAGAATTGACGGAAATAAAAAAGACGACATTAGAAACTACGGAACTCATAGTGTGAACTCCCATGAAAACCGGAAGTGACATCAGGTGCTCCGGAAGGGTGAGCATGTCCTGTGCAACTAGTGGCACCCGTCACACTATCAGTGAGTCAAACCAGGGCAGAGTCAAAATCGGGTATGTCAAATCCGTGAAATCTAGCTGAAAATGTCCGTTTTCATTTGGGAGACAGACACGTCATATCTGTCAATGATGTCATGGTGACGGCCATAAAATTTCTGAAGGGATGAAAGAAGCAAACGCTGAACAAATCCCTGACTAAGCAGCTTTTGGGACAGTGTTTTAACTCTATTTAAATACATCACTGTATACACTACATGCCCAACAGTAACGAATTAACTGTGAAATGTACACTTCATTTGCTGAAGAGGTAGGTATATTGCTGCTAAGAAGGGGAAAGTGCACAATTGGGAAGTTAAAGTCATCACGTTTGTCATATAGCTTAGACTTCAAACGTCCATCTTCGTCAAACATTTAAGTGTCGTTTTGATTATTTCATTTATCAATAATGAAAATAATCGAAAAATAATTTTCCAATAACCGAAATCATTTTACACTACTAAAACACAAAACCAGGTACACTTACAAACAATAACGAATATTGATAAGGTTTCTGGCATTGGCACTTGACAGATATACCGGTATTGATTTTCGTTTGTGGTTTGTTTTAAATACGAATACCGAAGCATAAAATGATGAAAAGGAAAATTCCTAAATCAAAAATCCAAAATCACGGCAATACATATATCTGACATGAATTGAGACAAAACGAATAAACAAAAAACAATTAACAAGAAGGTCACAAAACTAAAACACTAGCAGTGTGAACCCCTACAAAAACTTCAGGTGTCATCAGATGTAAGCAATACTTTTACGTTTTGTTGCATGGTTTGGTGAATATAATATGACAGAAGCAATATCTAGATCATTCTGGTTGGCGTCTTGCTGACGTTTCTAACCATTTAAAGCAGTAAAAATGAAGATGTTTTGAGTTTAGCTGACTGGCAGTTATTTTCATTCTATACACATATTTGATATTCTGGTAGCAATAGACGGCACTGTAGGTAAATCCTTTTGGCACAAAATACCTTATTATCTTTTTCAGGATGCCAATATGCAAACGAATAAATCGTCGATAATATTGATAAGATATGTACTCCTTGTATTATCCATATATGTATTTTTTTGATAAATGATAACTAAATTTATTAATTATCTGTAATAAAACTTTGAAAATCATTGTTTATTTTGTTCATAAACATCTTCTGAAGCAACAAAATCAAAAATAAAAAAGAAATATTTATCAAAATAAAGAATCATGACAGATCGAGACAAAGCACAACAAAACAGAGAACAAGATTCGGACACCACAAAAAAGTATCTTGAAATCCACAATCATGTGCTCAAGAATGATAGGCATGCCCTGCTCAACGTTAATAATTCATTTAATTGAGTCATGTGTTTGAATTCGGGTAAATGACTGCTTATCATCACTAGACGATGACACGGTTGTCTTACTTACAATTTTCAGGAAGTGACGTGTCTTGTAGTTGCCTTGGAAAATGACAGCATCAAGCTTGTAAACGTCCTTTTATATGCAGGAGCAAATATCAACACCATTGATAAATTGGTAATGATTTTGTGCTTAAATACGTACAGTTTTATTTAAATGAAATAGTAAAAAGTGTGGTTATGCAGTTAAGATAATTAAAAAGAAAAAAAAACAGGAACAAAAAGGACAAGAAAGTCAAACATAAATACCACTAGAAAGAAAAATAGCGGTCTAAACACGTAATCAGGTTTTCCAGAAGATCTGGTTTCTGATGGTAGCCGTCACACTGACAATCAAGACATTGGTATTTAGTCCAAAAAGTTTTATGTAAGTCCTGTGATTAAAAAAGTTTTATGTTCTTATCTGTATGACGAGTATCACTTCAATCACTTATATCATCATAATGGCCATCAAACTTAGGTTCTTACAGCTGTAGTTATTGAACATTTCACAGGCAGACAATTTTTTGAACAGTTATTTTGTCTTCTTGTCAAAATCGTTACATATATACCAGGTTAACTATATCAAAAAACCATTTTAAATTCTGATATTAATTCAATAAGTGCTGACAACATATTTATAAGTCGTAAATTTAATTAATTACCATCTATGTATCATTCATTTTCTTATAGACGATGACTTCACCTTTACATGTTGCGACAAAACATGAAGACATGGAGTTAATACAATGGTTAATCGAACACAATGTTGACGTGAATGCTGCAAACCAAACAGTACGTATCGTTGCAGGAAATACTTTTTATTTTTTATTGTATAAAGATCTGATGCTGATTGTCATGCATTTGTACCAGTAGATATCATTCGGTTTCATTAATCGGATTTTGAACCCCGAATGTAATTGTAATGTAATTCATCACTATTTATTTTCAAAAGTTTCATTCCATTAACTTAATTTATATCGGTTCAAAAGCATCTCAACAAAATATGTTTTGTTAATTATACCCGCCGCTTTACGGGAGCTATATAGTGTTCATGATGTCCGTCAGTCCTTCATGCTGTTCTTTTTGCCCCCAAAGGCTGGTATCCACTACTGATTGAAATTTTATGAACTTTATAGAGGAGTCCCAAGTCAAAGAGGAAGGCAGTTTCCTGGCAGTTCCTTAACCTTCCCAGTTTTAAGAATTAGGCAGATTTTTAGCAGTTCTAAGCCTTCCTCATGAATATTTATATTTAATGCGTAAAAGCTGCCAAAAGCACATAAATATTTATATCAAATTATTAAAAAAAACTGCTAAAACCTCATGAATATTAATAAGCAACTGCTAAATAACTGCATTATTCATAGGTATTGTTTGTCAGAATAGCTTCTCAGACCTTAATATCTTCTTTATTTAGTATGCATGCATGTATTTCTACATAAATAAATCAGATCAAATTATATAATATACATACTGTAAACAAACTTATTTTTCGCGGATACTTTTTTCCTGTTTTTTTTTCTCAAGGAGAACTTCGCGACAACGAATTTTTGCGATTTTACAATTTATGTACATGTATTTTTGTAAGGATTACAATTTTTTCTTTATTTAGTATGCATGTATGTATAGCTCTCTGCTGTACATTAAGCTTTATAGCCAAGTGGCTGGTCTAATTATACTCATCAGGACATTAACTTCCTGAAATTAATTTTTTCTGAATGCTACGTGCCCTTCAATAAATTCCTGAAAAATTCATAACCTGGTAATTTTACAGTTAAATGCTGTATTGAATTAAAAAGATAATGAAGAAACTCAAATACACTAAAAATTGCTTCATATACCGTATTAGAGGTTATTTTGAAGGTTTTCATAACCCTCTATCTTTTCGAATTGACTTAAGTATGAAAATAAATTCCACGAACATTTTTTGTATGTAGAAATATTGTATTTCTCTAATAAAGTCTGAAATGACAACTCATTTTTATTCATGCATTTTTTATACATTTTGTATCATGTTCTTTCATTTGTTCAGTTACTTAATAAAAAATTTCACATTTTCAATACAAACATCAAAGGAATTAATTACATAATTGTCATTATACGTAAGCATCGTATGGAAGCAATGGAGAGGGCATGTGAATTTTTTATCTCCTGGCCACGACATATAGCTATGTCGTGGCCAGGAGATACTAAATCGTTCCCACAACACACTAAGTAGTGGCCGTGAGATAGCTATCTTGTTCCAACGACATACTAAGGTCATGGCCACTTGATACTTATACACTGTGAGGCCTTCAATAACAAGCTTTGCTGATACTCATATATACATATCTCGTGGCCACGACTTAGTATGTCATGGGAACGAGATAGTATCACATGGCAACGACATACTATGTCGTGGGAACAAGTTAGTATCTCCTGGCCACGACATAGCTATATCGTGGCCATGTGACCACAACTTTAAAAGTCATTTGAATGAGATAGCATCTCGTGGGAACGACATAGCTATCTCATGGCGATCACTTAGTATGTGGTGGGAACGAGATAGCATCTCGTTGGAGCAATAAAGATATCACTTGGCCACGACTTAATTTGTCGTATGAACGAGTTAGTATCTTGTGGCAACAACATACTATGTCGTAGGAACAAGATAGTTTCTCATGGCAACAAGATAAAAAAATTTACATGTCCCCTCCATAATTCCGTATCATTGTCATTCATAATCTGCAGAAATTTAAAACGCTGAAATTTTTCATACCTTTGTTTTCCTCTCAATTCCGTGAAATGTTTATAAAATTCTGACTAAACCCTTTTTACAGTTTATCCTTTTCGATTTATAAGAACATGCAATACATATAATTATTGAAATTCATTTGATTTTTTTCATGGGGCACGGTGAAGTTATTTTGGTGCCAGTGCAAATCTAGTTCTAATCATATTTGTCATGAAAATAATAAACAAAAATTGTTTATTTTTATTTGAAGAAATTTGTTGTTGCTAATAGTAAAGAAATTATTTGATGTGACATCTGCATGCTTTGTAATGTAATTTGTTCAAGATGTACATGACAATAGTCATTCTAGGCAGTAACTATGCAACGTAACAAAAGAAAAAAGATGGAGGAAAGAAGGATGTTGTATTGAGACCATGGCAACTATTTTTGTAGTATTACCCTCACCTTGTGACATGTGCCAAAATCTCATTTTCATTTACTCCATAACGTTACTTATAAATAACTAACACTTTTGTTACGGATACAATTTTATTATCTCCCTTTTTTACAATTGTCTCAATTTAATTTGTCTCTTTCTATCTTCACTGAGCTTTCCTTCCGGCAATTCGAAATTTGCCATCACTATCACATGCGGAATGTCATATAGTTTCTGTAAACATTCATACTTTGAACTAAACATCAACCCATCTTTAATTGATTCCACCACTTCGTAATTAATATGCTCCATTTGACTCCTTGTGGAATTGAATATAACTATCCTTTGTCCAGTATAAAAATACTTTATATCTGCATCCTTTCCGTTGCCAACCACCATTGCATCCATTGTTACGTGTAAATATTTAGCCATCCATGTTTTTACCATTCCTCTTTTTTCGTCAAAATACCATATGATCTTTCTATCATCCGGGTCTTCTTGTAACATCTGCCATAGTTCTAGTTGCAACATCGCTCAGTCCCGCCTTGAAAATCCATGCAATGGTCGTCCCCTTGTGTGCAAAATTCTGAGATGTGTTCTGAGATGATGAAAATCAGGATTATGAGATCTATGCAGGGTACTGTAATTGTACTTATTTTCGTGATGTACTTATTTCACTAATTTCACGGTCAGCACTTTTCCGCGAAAAAAAATACACGCGAATACGTGTAAATATGCGTAATTAGTAATACAAAGCATAAGTCTAATGACGATACCGCGAAATTAAATACCCGCGAACTTGTCTGCAGACGGAAATTCGCGAAAATACAATTACAGTAAACTTAAATCAATACAGAAAGCCTGATCATTAACTATATTGCACAATTACACTGTATGTGCAAAGTAGCGAAACACTGTATATTCAGTATAAAAATCCCCTTAATATTTCGTGATAAAAGAGCGGGAACTGGGGCTCACATATAGAAGCAAAATTTCCTGTGGCATCAACCCTTTTTACTTTTTTTTCATCAAAATTTGAATACTGATTGACCTGTTCTATGACACGGACCATTTGATTTTCAGGGGGTGGGGGCTGGTACTTTAGAAAAAAAAATTCCTGGTCCTGATTTTTGTCCCTCAAAAAATCTCTGACCAGCATCTTGGTTGAAAAAAATAATCTGGCCCTAGCTGGTTGAAAAAAATAATCTGGCCCTAGCTGATCCTGTTCATTTGAAAAAAAAGCCTGACTCAACAAAATTTCCTAGCATAGTGTATATGAAAAAAAAATAATATGCCCTGCTGGGGGTAAAAATACCACCCCCTGGAAATCAAGTGGTCCATGCTTGAATCCCTGGAGGTAAAGGTCATCCACAAACAATCTTTAAAAGAAGGTCTAATATTATATAAATCATGTAATTACATTTAGCAGACGTTTTCTGTATAAATGCTCTGAATATAATGCATTGAAAGCATATTTTTTTTCTTTTTTTAAATATACTTTCATAATAAACATTACATGAATTCACAAAGATACATGCAACCATCTTAACACATGTATTTTACACCTACTTTTATTGTATGGACCATCCTCAGTCTCCATCTTTCACATCCAAACAAGACAAAAGTGAACAAGAATTGGAGCCAATTTTTCTTTTCAAAATGATCACATGACATGTATATCATATAAATTAAATGCTTACAAGAAAGGAACAAATGTATTGAAGAAAAGAGTCAATTTGACCCTGCTTGAACTGCTAAGAACTGCCAAAATTTGCAATGAAATGTTAATTAAGAACTGCCTATTTTTTATGAAATTATCACTTTCCTTGAAATAACTGCCAAGAAACCTCTTAGAAAATAAACTGCCAACATAGAACTACCTAAATCAATTCTAGCTGCTTGAATTAACTGCTATCATTTTTAAATAGACAGTTATTCTGGACTGCCAAAGGAAGAACTGGCTAAGAAGTCTCAATAACTGCCTAAAATTTCAATAACTGTTTATAAACTGCCTAAATACTGCTAAAATAAGCAGTTCATTTTGACATGGGACGTATTAATAACATATTGAAGATGTGCACTACGGATTTAACCTTCACATGTTTTGAACTTTGTCATCTTAGCTCAATACAAACCATTTATGGCCATACAGTTCATTACAATTATTGGAGTTGGAGTAAACATATGTGTTATGGTCTCATTTTAATTTACCCCATATCCTTTCGTAAAATATGTATGGTGACCATCTGGTACTGAAACTTATACATGATCTCAATAACACACTCTAGATGTGCACTGTGAATTTTTTTTTCAATAAATTTCCAGTTTGTTCGGTTCTCGCTTACTTTTTTTTAATATTGTCATTTCAGCTAGGTGCAAACCATATGTTGACCACTTGATATCCACTAACTCTTCCTTAACCGGTAAATTATACAGGAACTTGACCACAGGTTGAAGTTGTGCATTGTGTAGTTTGTTTTCCAGTAATTAATTTTTCATTTCATTTTTTAAATGTTTTGGACCCTGTCATTTTAGCTCAAGGCAAACCATATGGTGACCATCTGGTGTCCACTTGTCAACAATTTATTCTGAATTGCATGTGCTGTTCCCGTGCAACGCTTTTGCCAGTTGAAATATGATTGAACGATTTGAAATGTTTAAATTTGTACATACAATGATCATTTTTCATTGATCATTATTAACAGTTTTATATCTCAACACGGTAGTGGGAAAAGTAGACAAATGATAAGTAGGGAAGGATACATGGAAAATCTGTATCAGATGCCGAATCAACCAGAGAATCCAATATCACCAAGAGGTGATATTGGTCGAGGGTTGATACGGTATCTGATAAAGATTTGACATGTATTATACGCTTTATCATATATTTCAACAACTGAAAAGGTCCTTGTATTTTGCATGTTTTGGGTTTTTTTTGCAACAATTAGACATAACATTTTATTACCAATAAATTAGTATTAGCTTACTTAAATACTGTTTTTACTGTTAATGAAATATGCAATCTAGGATAAAAGCATTTGGAATATACAGATTTCTTACTATGCATTTTTAAAATTGAAGCTGCTGAAGTCATTTCTTGGTCGATTTATATGAAAAGATGTCAAATGACATCCGTTTTCGATGTTTTTGAGTCGAATATTATATTCTTTTGATTTAATCATAAAGTGAAGAATTAAAAATAATTCTTTTCATCTTTTTTTCATTCTATATTTAAATCTCAACAACAACAAAAAAGGATTATATGCACAAAGGCCGAATAGAATGAAATAAATAAAAAAAAACTTTCTGAATCTTTTGAAATATACTTCATTAAAAAAAGATGCCATACAGTAATTTTTCGAAAACTGCTGCTTAGTACACTAAAATTATTTATTCTGAATACTCTTGATCCAAGACTCTACCTTCATCATAAGGAGTTATGAAATTTTCCAAGGATATTTTTTCTCTTTTAGCGCATTAAAATCTTATAATCGTTTGCTTGCTTTCAAGATATAAAAGAACAATAAAATGGTTTTATTATACCGCAATGGTTAAATTGTTGTATGAACATTTTTCTTATTTTTTTTTACTGCAACTTGTCGATTGTAATTTGGGTTAAGTATACATAAGGGTTATAATTACGGTATTGTCGTCAAGTCATTACGTATGGCCTTCTTTGGTATTAACATTGATTTTTTGATAGGGTCTTTGCAATTTAACTAAACACATTCTTCATTTCTAAAATCTGTATTGCATGGACACGGGTTATGTATTCCGGTATATACATGAAATCATTATTCTAAACCCCTCACAGGAAGGGATCTTGGTGGAAGCTGTATACTGAGGGTACATAACTTACTTTGTCAGTTGGTGATGGGTCTAGAGCTGGCATGTCAGTTAACTGTTAGTAGTCTCTTGTGATTTCATGTTTTTTGTCCGTATATTTAGTTCTTTCAATTTCGTTTTTCACAATTGACTCTTGTCCTGTTGCCTACTGAATTTTACTGTTGTTACGATCGTTTTTTTTTATTTATCACATTGGCTGTAGGGGGAAGGTTTGGATACAATAAAACTAGTTTAACCCCGCCGCAGCAGGTTTGCGCCTGTCCTAAGTCAGGAATTTATTAAGCCTTTGTGTGTCTTGTCCTTTTTCTAGTTAGTTTACTTTATGTCTATAGGAGTCTAGGATGATGTTTATTTGGCTGGACTTGATTGCACTTTGTTCAGGGGCCGACTCCGACCTGCCGTTGGGTGTGGGGTTTTCTCACCGTTCATTGAAGATTTTATGGTGGCTTTGAGTTGTTATTACTCCCCTTTGGGTCGTTGTCTCTTTGACACATTCCCCGTTTCCCTTTTTTTTCTATTTTCTACGCATCAATATTGTAACAAGAACGTGATCAATAAACTCTTTCCCTTTTTAATTTAGGTTATTACCTTCACAGATGCCGCTGTCGTATACTTCTTTTGAAGTGGATGTCACCCGAGGTTTTCCGATTCATGACGTCATGTTCCGAATAGGGGTGTGCGATATGGATTTTGCCGTGCGATATACAAATGTAGGGTGTGCGATACGGAGTTGACGTCATCAATGGTGATATAGTATAGAGATCACTTTCTGTATAATATATTCAAAAATTATGTAAAACTAACTAAATATATGATAAAATCAAATATCAGTACTCTAATAATTCATATAGACAGCCATTTAAGTGAAATATTTCATTGATCATAATCATGAATGTTTTATATCGTACCTTTCAAGGGGCATCTGAATTATTTAGTAAAATGGTTCATATTGATAACTTTGTTCTTAAACTCATTGAGACATCCAAGAACAATCCTTAGGGTTTAATCTTATACCATAGCATTATCTTAAAAGGCAATTCAGCACAGTCTCTGCAATAAAAGATTTGTAGTTGATATAATCCGTTTAATTTGCCATTGTTTTATATGTTTCAGCTTAACACAGCTCTTCATATAGCATCGTCATTAGGAAACGTCCAACTATGCGAGCTTCTGTTAACTCATGGGGCACATATAGAGGCAAAAAATAAAACTGTATGTACTTCTTAGATTAAAAGATCTTTACTTGCACAAATAGCAAAACTGTATAAACTGTTTTACCATTTACTTCACATATAAAATTTCAGCTGCGTGTACAACTTTAGAAATTTTAGCAATTTGAATAACAAACAAAATGCCGAAGTAATTGTTGATTTATTTTCTGCATATGAGCATTTATGTCTCATCAGTGCAAATCAAATTTAAATATTTGGAAAGAAAGTGAGAACCGAACCGACAGTCAAAAAACGAACCATCCATGGACAAAGGCAACATCGGAAACACTAAGAAACAAGGACACCAATTGAGAACGGGACAAAAAAGAAAAGATGACCACAAGCTCTTGAATAGCGAATGAGTTCCTGCTCTTTTTGTTTGTTGATGCTGATGTGTGGGCTGGCGGACAAGCGTCAACAATTTGGTAATGGGTGCTGACAAGTTTTCTGCGATTGAAATTAAACTTTGATACACTGTTGGGTATTAGAAAGACGGATTCCTGTTTATTTGGGACAATATTTGACACATGTCAAGGACAAAGAGTCAAACTAATCTGACAAATTAAAAGAAAATTCCAGATGATAACTCAAAAAGGTTAAATAAAACTGAAATAAAGTAGAAATGTTGTAAAAAAAATTCCAGATGATAACTCAAAAAGATTAAATACAACTGAAAAAAAACTAAAAATGTTGTAAGATACTACGAGGGAAAAACACTATAAATAATAAATAAAGGGATATGAAGTAAATGCACAGGAGACAAAGTCTCTACAAACACATGGTAAAACAATGCAATGGAACTTTCACTGTTGTTCTTCATTTTGAAGTCTCCATGGGGCTCCAACAATGAACATGGCACATATTTCTGATAATAAGATTCAAGACGGGCCCTAGCAGCGTTCTAAGCTGAACTAATTTCCAGATATCGAGCAATGTAACAACCATGTTCCTTTACTCATGAACGCGGGATTGTCAACAAACAAAAATAGCTGGCAATGAGTTTTTACTACCGCTATCATGCGTTTCCTGACTAACAGAAGACATTCATTACACTTCAATAACCACAGTGAATTTATCGAACCAAAAGTGAGAAGACTTATCATAAATTCATTAGATGTGGGTACAAAAAACAGATGGTCAGAATAACAATTTGAAAAAAAAACAAAAAATAAAAAAGCAAAATTGAAAGTAAGATGGTGCATCCATATAGAAATTCTCTCAACAACAAGGACATCGTAACGCAAATGTATAAAGAACACACATCTAGCCCACGGGGAATCTTTTGACGGACTACACACTGCAGAAGAGACAAAATCTAGTCTCGAATAAGTAATAAAGGGATATGGAGAAAGTTTTGGCAAAAAGGACATGGACCAAGGTAAGAATGATCCATAAAAGAGGTTTCCGGATGATAACTCAAAAGTTTTCATATTGTTCGATATGAGGCAAGAAACACCCTTTTATCGATTTCCCTTTAGGCTATCTCGGCCTGAAAAGTATTAACGAACGTATTCGCTATTTTGCTTCATAATCTGACTCTCCAATGATATTTTACAATATACGAGAATCAAAATCAAGAAAACATAAGCATATCATGCATTTCAGGAATTTCAAAGTCTAACGTCATTGTGAATGAAATAATAATGATAAATTAAAAAAAGATACATACGTACAAGGTAAAAAAAACAACAAAACATTACATTCAAAACTAAGGTACTTGTAGTGTGAACTCGAATTAATCTTACAGTTTAAATAATAAATTATAATTTATAACAATTATAAGGAAAAACGGAAGAAACAATGCAAAACAATTCCCCGTGGTAGAGATGTGTGCTCTTTATTTTTCTTAGATATGGAATAATTGTACATGAGATTATATCTCATGTGTACACTTTGTTCAATTACTATTATCTAAATTGTAAAACCGAAGGATTAACTCCCTCCATCGTAGTTTTGTTCTTAGCTCTATTTGACATTACTGATTATTCAAATTTCGTTTGGTTTAATGCATTTTGAACATTTTTGACATTATGGATTTCCTTTGTTTGGGTTCTAGTGCTGCTGATGAGGAATAAATTTCCGAAATGGAAATACAGCTCATTTAAAATTATTGAAGTTTGAATTAACATGTGTGTTATGGTCTCATGTTCATTTACTCCATATCCTTTAGTAAAATATTGCAAAGCAAACAAAGCCATGTCAATATGCAAATGTCATAATTTCCTTTACTGAACAAATAAAGGGGTATGGAGTATATGTACATGGGACACCATAAAATGGTAAGGTTAAGCACATGGAACAATGCTTTCGTTGTTGTTCTTGATCTTGAAGTCTAGTCTTTTCCAAGATTTTACCTTAATTTAAATCTAGATGTCGGGCTATAATACGTTTATAAATTTACCAAAGAAACGACAGTAGGGCACTAGGAAATAAAAAAGAAAAGATTTCCATATCAACTTAAGTGCAGAGACATGGCAAAAAGAAAAACAAAAACAAAGAGACGTGAGACTTCACAAAAATGCGAAAATCAAAACAGTAAATTCTAATGCACTTATGTTTGTAACGCTAATTTTGATTAGATGGCGTCAGAATTTTGAGGGGGTAAAATCCATGATTTACCGTCGGAACCAATAGCAACGCATGGCGCAGACGCACACCAAACTTCCTGTCATTCAAAAATCGATTTTGAGTGTTTTTTTCGGATTAGAATAGAGATAACCAAACTGTATTTTAGGATCTTCAGGGGTAAATCTAAGATTTTACTGTCGCAAACATCCGTTTTCCGGCTCCGCTAACGCGTCGCCCGAAAACTCAGTTTGCGACAGTAAAATCTACGATTTACCCCCTCAGATCCTAAAATACAGTATGGTTATCTCCTAATTTAAAAGTGAAACCAAAACAGTATAAACCACCATTACAAAATGACAGCAATCGGGTGCTCTTGGATGTTTGTCATATTTTGCTCCATAAAACTTTAAAACTGTCAGTCCATGGTATTGCACAAACCGACGATGTTAATCGATTGAACAAGCAAAATCCAGCCGTAGAATATTGTAAATAAAAAATGTAACAAAGACTGAACATATCTATACTTAGCAGTTTACAGATAAGTTCCCTATATTTGAAAAAAAAAGTATCAGTATAAACCCGACAGAAACATATCAGCTTTGAAATATAAACCACATTGGTCATATAACCTAGATTTAAATGCGAGATAATTATCTTCATGCACAAAAACACCGAATAGCGCCTGATGTCGCTCTCGGTTTTTATTGGAGTTCACACTGTCAGTGCTTTCGGTTTGATGTTGTCTTGTCAAATTTTAGTTTTGTCTTCGTTACTGATGTTTTTGGTATTGATCTGTCCTTGTCCATATTTAAATACTTAACTGATTGCAAAAGTCTTTTCAAAATTTAACCTTGGTACTGTTTGAGGGTTAGAGAAGTAACACGTACCCGGGATTTTAATTGGTTTGTCTGATGGTTAGAAAATGACAATAACCAATCAGCTACCTGACAGACCTTTCAAAAACATAGTTTCCTCACTTGCAGTGTGATGGGTGCTGTTAACAGAGCAGGACATGCTGTCCTTTCGGAGCACCTGATGTCACTTTCAGTTTCACTGGAGTTCGCACTGTGAGTGACTTTGTTTTTAATGTTGTTATTTCTATTTCTGTGCATTGTATCTGTCTAGCGTCATTTTTCTCTGTGTCTAGCGTCATTGTTTTCTGTGTCTAGTATATTTTTTTTCCGTGTTCTCGTTTTGGCCATGTCTTTGGACTTCGATTTTTGTAAATTCCACTCCTTTGTTCCTTCAGTATTCTACTGCCGTTGTCTTATAAAAATGTGCTTTTCGCGAAGAAAAGAAAAAAATTCCAACAAAGTGCAGTAAAACAACTTACTTACAGTTGCAGAAATTATAGGAAGCGAAGCTTCCATATATTTTGGAAACTGCAATTTCGTTTCCAATACTATGAGTTGAAAAAAATCCCTGCGTCGAGAGTTATTAATCTTGGAAATATACGCAAATGGACATATCAATCTTTAAAAGAAGATTTCTGAAATATGTGTAAAAAATACAGCATATGAATACGTTCCTTGATGGCCATTCAAATATGTTGATGGTAAATCGAAATGAAGAAAACAGAATAAAAACAGTTTTACTGGGGAATACTGGTACGAATCTAAACGGAAATAAAACCATTCGCAATACCACTGTGATGAAAAGGGTCATGATAATAACCGAGAAATTACGAATAAATATGCAACCATGAAAACGTTAAAGCGGATCAAAAATCATTACGCAAGGATTTTGCGTATTTGTTTATATACACTAAATTACAATGTATACACAGTCATGCAGTATAGACAAGAAGCCAGGAAAGGTTTTGTCAGCAAAATAAATGTAGCTATACTACAGTAACTCCGCGACAGCTTTAATAAATATTGCATGATCATTGACATTGCGATGACAAGTTGCTATTGTAGACGTGCATCCATAGCTCATAGCATACGTTCAGGACTGGCATTTATTCATCGAACGTATCCATACAATTCATTTACAAGGAATCCAATCAGTTATGAAGTCTTACCTTGAAGCAGAGCGTTGACAGTGCTCATCCTTTGTCCCAAATTTGGACTCCTGCTTGGGGTCTGCATCTTGTTATATACAGACGTATTTGACCAAAAACTTTCCAAATAAAATGGCATTATGCTTTCCAATAACATAATACTCAAATGATTGAGAAAATTTGTCAAAACAACAAGCGTCTGCTCGCCGGAAATATACTTCCAGGATCGATAACTGTAAAAATCAATGGGCTCGAAGTACTGTGACTGTGAGTTGCGTCAAGATGTAGCATGACTTGATAAAATATGAATATATGAAAATATGAACAAACTGTCACAAGAAAATAATTTTTAAGTGGAACTTTCTTCATTCTTTTATAAAAAGACCTATTTTTTAATGATTATGTGATCATTTTTTTATATTTTCAATTTTATTTAATTGATATAAAATATTTGAAATGAGATCAGTCGATAAAATATCATTAAATACTTTTTTTATTAATGGCAGGAATGTCAGGGCAAGTGCATAATTTGAGGTCTAAAATTTGAGAATTAGAAGCAATGTTGCAATATGTGTTATTCTCTGCATATAGTCAATTATAAGCTCAATATCTCTCTGATATAAACTAATAATACTAGTAACTGCTGCGAGAGTTTGTTAATCAGTAGGGAGGAGGGTGGACGGGTATTGTTACACCGTCTAAATCACGGACAAAAACAAAGGACCCCACAACCCCAGTCGTGCAATTAGATACAAACTAACAAATAAAATGGGTAACCTTAGGCATCCTACTCCATGTTCAGTGTATCTGGAAATTAGTATCAAGCAGTTAAGTCAGTATTATAAGAGCGGCGATAGCAAAAAAATGTATAAAATAAAATTAAAAAATAAATTAAAAAAATAAATAAACCTACACAACCCCCAAAAACGCAGAAAAAAACTTTAATATCAAATAAGCTAAGTTAGCTAATCCTTTTTTCTGCAGACTTACGGAATAATCATAATAATAGCTTCAAATCACACAAAAACAAGTTGAAGTTCTTATCATTATTTCGTAACAAGCCTCTGTGTCCAGTGCAGTTAAAATTAAAACATTGGGAATCGAGGAATCGAGAGATATATGAAAGCTGATAAACATGAAGTTATGTATCATAGCAGTAAATTGTGTAATTTTTGCCTGGGAATCATATTTGTCGTTTTATATAAGTTGGCGATATATCTTTCAATAATGCTCAGAGGTTCTTTCGAAACACAAATTCATTTTTTTAATTACGTTTAACAATCTTCAAATACAATATTTTTGGACGAACTGTGTCGTACTGTTTCGTCTTCATTGACGGACAAACCTGTTTACTTGATTTTTTTTAACTGCAATAACAATAATCTTTATTTGATCTTAACCTTTGAACACATGCAGCGTAGGGGAAATTAACCGGCCCAATGCAAGTCTATAACCTTGACTGCACTTCTTGTCTGTAAATACCGCGGTTTGTCTGCTATAAAATCCCCGTGGCGAATGGCACCGCGGCTGATAAAGTCTTCAAAAAGGGATTCCAATGGAGTTCTGTAAAAAGGGGGTTCCAGTCAATTTTTCTCCAGTTTTTTATTGAGTGTGCCTAAATTCTTCTTGATCCACTAATGCCGTCTCCCTATTGTCCCTGATAAACACTGACAAAGGGGAAAGCCTTTCTAAAGGCCTACAGTATACAACAGTTTTTCCCCGAGTGAATTCAGCTTCGCTTCAACTTAGGTTATACCTATCCTCATATTAAGTAGACAGGTTGCTAAGATGTTAACATGTTTTAAGTGTTGTTGAAATTAGACGTTTATCTTATTGTGTCGCCTGCATTCACACAATGGTGACATATAGGATCACTATCCGTCGTCTTGCGTCCGTATTCGTCGTCGTCCGCGCCGTTAGCGTCATTATAAAAGTCGGTCACATTTTTTCTCAGGAACCACATATGTGAGCGTCTTGCAAATTGGCATGGGATATTAGTATAAGTTACGACTTATACCGTTTGCAAGAGTTTGGGATTTCTCACATGCCAACTTCTTGTTTGACGGTAAATGTCAGTCACATTTTTTCTCAGGAACCACATATGCCAACTTTCTGCGCTTCGGCCTTGAGTATCAGTATTAGAGTTATATCGTGTAACAGAGTTTGGGATCCCTCGGATGTCTACTTCCTGTTTGATGGAATATTTTTCTCTGTCGGCATTACAAAAACAATCTGTCACATTTTTCTCAGTAACTAGACATCCAAGCCTTCTGCCATTTGGCATGGAGTATCAATATGTGACTTACAACGTGTAATAGAGTTTGGAGTCTCTCCCATGCCAACTTTCTGTTGGGCGGAACTTTGAATTTGAATTTCTGTCATATTTTTCTGAGAAAGCACATAATTATTCAAGCTTTCTGCCCAATACCCCTGTGAAGAGGGATAAGAGCCAGTTGAAGAACAATTTCAATTTTCGCTTCCTATTTCGCTATTCATAAGGATTTTTTCCTTGTTCGCAAAAATGTCTCAAACGAGCAATTGTGTAAGCAACAATGCTCTTTTTTTCAGGGTTCGACACCGTTTCTTGTAGCCTGTTTAAATGGCTGTCGAGGAGTAATGGAGTATCTCATAACTCATGATGCCAATATAATGTGTTGTGATAATACCAAGAAGACAGCTCTGCATATAGCAGCGGTTTCAAAGACAGTTGACTTGGTTGAATTTTTAATTTCACACAAGACAGACATAGAAGCTGAAGATGTTCAGGTAAGTATTTTTATTTTTTTTTTATTTATTTTATTTTTTTTTTATTTTCGGTGTAATTTTTAAGTTTGAAATCTAATGAAGATCTTCAAGAAATCTCAGTAATTCAATGATTTTCAAAATATTATGATAAACAACAAAATACCAAAGTTACCGTGAGTTTACTTTCTGCATATACACATTTCTACAACTTATGTCTCTTTAGAGCAGATCAAATAAAAAAATTCGGAAATCCATAAAGCGAAATTTGTGTAAAAGCTGATAGAGAACAAATTACCAATATGATAAATGATGTCACAGGATAAGTGGCATTTTTACAGATTTCTAAGCAAGTGCTCAGTTTTTTTTTCAAATTAATGAAGAAATAAAAGATATTCTGAGTACCTGCATTCAACCAACTTACCTCATTTAATATACATTTGCAAAATATGTATTTTATAACGACCTAAAATGGAAAACGGACTCTGAAGATCGGACGATTAGATATAATGCATTGCATAACAACACAAAAACGGAGAGCCAAATCGATTATTCTTACAAAACATTCTCGAGAATTTAGAAATATCTGTTAAAAGACTGACATAAAATGATATAATATTATTAATATACCCCGCTTTGTAGGGGGTATAAAGTGTTCATTATGTCCGTCTGTCCGTCATTATGTACACAAACGCTGGTATTCTATTCTCCTCCAAAACCACTGATCATTGAAGGTTGATGCACACCATTTGGTGACCAACTGTAGTCTACAACTACACTCTAACCACTGATCGGAATTTTGTAAAATTTTGTTTGACCATTATTACATATGTATATATAGATCGACGTTATGTATCTGCTTCCTTATAATCCTTTTTTCCATATTTTTGACATGTTTAGATTTGTTATTTTAGCTCAACGCCATCCGGTATCTGTTATTCCCTCTAGACCAATGGTTGGTAATTTGTGAAACGTATGTAGGAGCATAATTACATATTGTGCATTATCTTCTTTTTTCCAATAATATCCTTTTTTGATTTTTTACATGTTTGGGACTTTGTCATTGTAGCCCAAATGCAAACTATATGGTGACCACCTGGTATCCCTCTTAAGCACTGCTGATCAGAATTTCATGAAACTTAATCAGGATTTTAATTACATATTATAGATTTGCACTATTTTTTCCAATTAATTATTTTTCCTCGATTTTGACATGCTTTCACCTTTGTCATTTTAGCTCACTGCCAAAAGTTGGTATTCACTACTCCTCCTAAGCCATGCATTGTAATTTTATTAAACATAGCAAGAGCCTAATTACATATTGTAGATATGTATTTTGTTTTGCAATTATTCCTTCTTTCCAGATGATTTAGAGAATTCACGAAGTTGTGGGGCGAGTTATCCGTTGTCAAGAAAGCCACAGTAACTCTATAAACAGATAAATAACAAAAAAAAACTTAAAACCTATTATACTGAGCAAAAGGTTTTCCACTTAAATGTTAGATTAACATTTGGTACTGTTTAATATGCTATTGCTAGCAATTTTTTTACATATAATTGCCAGTCTTTATGCAAAATTTACTAGAATATATCTTTTCAACGGGGATAATTTTGAAAAACACATAGTTTTAAAAGTTTGAAATTTAGAAATACTTCCCGTTTGCAAAGCTCTGTTCTTACTTTATTTCGAGTTCATGACATTGTTTATTATTTTGACATTCTCACTCCTCCATATTATTTTGTACATTTCCTGTTTTTCTCAAATAAATTGTCGAAATGAATATCAACAGAATTTTTATTAACTGTTCCAGATAAATACGGGACTTTTTAGTCGTATTCATACCGGAAAAAAATCTATTATTATATTAAAACAATCAATACATCAATACATTGAGAGGGAATCACTGATTAATGAACTCTGTTAAGCTAAGGGTGATTTATAATTAATTTATTGCAGCGCTTCAGGTTAATTGTTTTTCATCAATTAAAATTTAGTTAAAGAATTGTAATGTAGAAAAAATTATAAGTATGCACTTCAAATTCATAAATAGTTTCTTTTTATTTGGTATATATTTATTTCAATCGGTCAAGAATCCAGTGATTCCGTATTACTGGTATTTGAAGCGACCGTTTCCGCCTTCAATTATACGAGAGTTCCTATTTCGAAATTCCCGTATCTCATGTGTACGTCTTCATATTAATGTTTGAAAGGTTCTAATTAAATGAGCAAGAAACATATTACCTGCATCATTTGCATGACATTTTTTATTTCAATTTGTTTCTATTACTCTATAATACAGAAAAGAACACCATTACACCTTGCTTCATATGAGCAACGTATTGATTGTGTTGAGTGCCTTCTTAACCATGAAGCAGATATAGAAGCAACAGACGCTATGGTTTGTATAACCTAAAATATTACTTTAACTTTTTTTTCTTTCAAGAATAATTTGATTTATTTTTCAAATAGTGGGTTGATCGAAGATTCACAATTCTAAGTCAAGAAATAACGCCTTATTCATGAAATTATATATTTGTTTGATATCTTCATTTGAAAAATCATTCAATTTGCTGAGTGGTTTTTGAATATTGGTATACTTTTTTATAATACTTTCAAATGAACACTATGTTATTTTGTATTTTTATGCCCTAGACAATGTCCTTTCATGCATGCTATAGATAGAAATTTACACTTGTATCACCTGATTAGTCGTGAAGAATTGAGTTTTGCTCAGTACATTATCATACAAATTCAAAGCAACTAACAAAAACAAAGGAAAGAATGTACAAAGCAAGTGACCAAAATATGTCCCTTAGAGATATTCATGTACCCATAGAAAAGGGGTCAAAGCATGCAAAAGCGAGGAATATAGCAATCCTTTATTACTCTACTTGTGTGAATGTTTTATTTTCATTTTATTCTTTTTTATATTTTTTCTTTGTCACTACTTTTAGTTATCGAATTAGATGAAGGTTAAGTAACAATTTATCTTAAGATCTTGTAGTTTTCAATTTATAATACCTACAAATTGTAGTCATTCGATCGCCTTTTTATAAAATGCCCAATTCACGTCACTGTCATAATGGGTTTTAGCTTGATGCTTTGATTGCGGAAGCATGTACTAAGTATTTTTGGTCAGAAAGTCTAAAACTACAGCCATTAAGTCTTTTAAGAAATATCAATTTTATCCACTCCTATGTTATTAAATTAAGCCTTATATTACGTTTTAGAAATTAGTATGCTTAGTTTTTCTGGAGTTGATTTTCTAACTGTGATATTTTACTCATACTGCCTGTAATTGAGGAGGGTGGTATACTTGATTACCACACGAAGGAAGTTATCCCCTGAGATGGTAGTCGAGGGGGATATTCATTTCTTAGTGTGGTAATCTAGTATACCTAGTGTGGTAATCTAGTATACCATCCGAAATCAAAGGCAGTATGTGTTATATTATACTGAACATCTTGACTGTATTTTTACTTAAAATTATGTTAATGACGTCACTGTACAAGCGGACGGTATACTCGACAGAATTGTGGTATACTCAACAGATGGGTGGTATACCAAAATACCACCCTTACGGTTAGCCAATCAAAATTAAGGCAATTCGTGTGAAATATAATATATATCCATAAATGACTTCTTTGAATGAGACCGTTTTCCTATAGTATAGTGGACAAAGGCAAAAGAGGGTTCACTATTTAAATTAGACAATACGATAGGAAAATTGTTCATGAGGGAAATCCATCATTTATTTGGTACATATCAGAACTAAAAAAGAAAACAAATCACTGAGTAAATTTATCCGGAAGTCGCATGATGTATACTTCCGTCGTAAGATAAAGTATCTGGCTGTCAGAGTAAACAGAAGTTTAATTACATATTGTAGCTGGGACTATCTATTTTGTCTTCAAATAATTATTTTTCGTCATGTGCTTAATTCATCTCTATTTTAGCTAAATACACCACTTCACTTGTGTCTCATACAGAGTCAAAATAGAGTTGACCTCAGGGTAGCGACTGCTTTAGTTACCAATGGAGCAGATATGTTTTCAAAAAATGCAAAGGTAGGTGTTGCCTTGTATATTTTCATATACTTGTTAATAAAACATCAATATGTTTGTAATAAAATATCCCATAATTTTGGTTAAAGATTTATGATTTTACGTTAGATCGACCTTACCGATTTTTGTTAATTTTATACACATTTATGACATGATAAAAAGGAAGGAATTGATATTTAGGAAAAGTGAAAAACAGTTTTTGAGGAAAAAGTTGTTTTTATATGAAAAAAGACAAATTTTGATATTAAACTCAAACGGCGGGTGTCTTAAAAGAAGCAGGAGATGCTTACTCTACCGGTACACCTGATCTCACCCATCGTTTTTATTGGGTCCTCGTTGTTCATCTGTATGTGTGTGTCTTCATTTCTCTTTTTTTGTCCCGTACTTAAGTGGTGTTTCTTAGTGTGTCCGATGTTGCCATTGTCTATTGATTATTCCTTCTTTTGACTGACTGTTCGGTTCTCACTTACTTCATGTAGCTGTGCATAGCATTTTTTTCATAGATATGAGAAAAAGATTAAATGGACAAAACATTGTTTTTTATGCAAAAAGGCCGTTTTTAGGAATATTAAATAATTTTTTGTGTATCCAAACTACTTCATTCTAAGAATGATTCAGACCAAAATCTTGTCAGAATAAGGTCAGTCATTACATGCAGATATGCACCTCATCAGAAAACAGTACCGTTGAAATCTTTGCCTGTATACGAAATAGGCAAATGTTGAGAATTAAACATAACTTCGTGTAGGTGATGATCATTATGTATAGCTGTAGTTGATGATCATCATGTATAGATGTAGGTGATGATCATCATATATAGCTGTAGTTGATGATCAATATGTATAGCTGTGTATTAAATACGTTCAGCTTTAAAGCTGCCCAAATTATAAAAGTTATACTATACTAAATGTTGTCTAAACAGATAGAAAAAAGGCAATTTTGTGAGCCTTTCCACAATGTAGCAGCTTTTTTTGCCAATAATAGTCAGAAGTTTTAATGACCTCGACTTGACATGAAAACGTAAGCTATCGCTGGAATAAACTTTTGTTCCCAATTTAATTCGAAATACAATAACTGTATATCTCCACATAAATTTGTTCAGTCATGTAAGTCACCGCTTTGAGGAAGTATGAGTGTCAAAGGAGTAGACCCACAAAGGACCAAAAAATGGCCCAGTATTTTGACCAAAATTGAATTGTCACATATTAATGTTAAAAGTTCACAATTTTCATCTATATGTATTGAACGTAACGTACGTGTTTCGTATTGGCATTTCGATGACGTCATAATGGGTTATGACGTTTGAAGTTTGCGGAAGTATGGAGATTTTGAGAAAAATGTGTATATTTCCAACATATTATCTCAAATTTCAGTTTGGCTACACCCTTCGACCAAAATATTTTATCTCCAATGAATGGAAAAACAATTATTAAAGTATATTCAAATGACTTATTTTGGTCAAAGGCTGTGGCCACTTCGAAAATTTAATTTTTATTTCAACTTCAATGTACGGCGTAACATACAAGAAAATAAATTGTTGAACATTGTAGCAGTCGTTTAACCGAAAACTCCAGATCGATAGCATCTAAAAAGATATGCATATTTCTATAACAAACGAAGCGTCAAAAGATTAATAAAATGCATTTCTAACATGTGGTTTTTAAGCAAATTTATTTGCCTTTTAATGTATAACCCTGCTCGACGGAAGAAGTGTAATGAATTATACTTGTCATTACACTTGTCTCCTGTTTCCATTTCCCTGTTTACCAACTTGGTGCAGTTTTCTTTTCTTTTATAAGGTTAAGGAACCATTTTTGTCACGCTTTTCTTGGTAATTATATATCACAGCTACATCATTTTAGTATGGCTATATTAAAACTATATGTATACACTTGTGCACACTGTATAATTTCGTGTGACTGTGTGTTTGACAAATTAAATTTGGTTATGCGACATCGGAACGAACCGAGCTTATGTTTGCAGACAGTTTGGGCTTTAAAATCCGAGATTAAATAAATAAAATATAGATTACATATTCAAAGTCAAATGAAATCTAAACATTTACTAGCTAGACCTTTAATGTTTTTATACATGTAAAACATGTATAAGATTTTTAAGAGCAGGGGTCTATTACGGGCGAAAGAATGTGGAACATTCATAAGTGCCAGTTAATATTGATTGTCAGTTACCGGTACAGAGTGGAATGGAATATATGGAATTGCTAAAAAATCCGTATCGGTCTAGGTATTTGCACTAACCTATGCTGGATAGTCTGATAGACTTAAACAACACAACTGTCTAAAAACCACAATGATATACATCTACTGCCAAAAATTGTTAATTTCGAAGTAAATGAAATGCCGTATTAAATATGCCTTTGACAGTTTTAATTTTTTCCCACATCACACAACATGATTATGTTTTAAATGCATACATCTAAAGAAGCATCATTTCCAACTAGTGCATTCTCGTCATAATGTTTCTACAAATCCGCCAAACCGATTCTTCAAAACGATTTGAAGGTACTTGGTCATTACTGGTTTCTCGCGGATACTGTCGACAGCTAAAAAAACAAGAATATTTACTTAATCCACATAGTGGGTATGATACTGGTTTGGCCCGCGACAGTATTATTTCCAGAAGAATTGACGAATTCAGCTAATTGAGTCGAAACCGCGAGCATTTTCCGACTACTAATTTATTGTATGATTTGTTTCTCATTTTTGTCGCAAGTTTGTTGTCATTCTGTTAGTCATCGTCCAAGCTCTTCGGGTTTTTATACTTTATTTTTTGTTCACGTCAGTTTCCATAAAAGTAAGGGAGATGTGTGGGTATAATCTGGTTTAATCTCCGCCATGCGGATTTTAAGCCGTATTTCAGATTGATGTAAAATGAAAAATGTCTCAAAATAATGAATTTTTATTGTTCATTGATTCCAAATCAATTCTTTGTCTTGTAGTTTTAATTTTTATCTCGAAAGCCATGAAATTGCTCGAGAGATGTTTATATGACAAGAAAAAATTACGTGATGCTTCAAGCCTATTAACAGCTCTAAACGATTATCTTCGCGTTTCCGATAAAATATAGGGCGCAAGTTTCTTTCAAAATCGTAAACATTGTGTATTTAAGTTATATTTCTTCATTTTCTCGAGTTGCATACGGTGTTGTTGTATTAAATTGAAAAAAAAATATGCATGTTTATCAAATTACTCATTTGTTTATAATACGTCTTGGATCAACGACCCTGCCACGCAGTAATTTGTCAAAGATGAAAATAACATTTGTTTACCTGTGACATGTCTATTGCATTTATTTATAGCAATGAAATCGACATGCATACGAAATCACACAATCCGATTATTTTCACGTATTACGGAATAACTTAATACATACAGACGTTTGCAGCAGTTCTTTGGATGACTACGAAGTTGTTTTCCCACGCGTAGATTTTCAGGGCTTTCGAGGTTCAGCTCCATCGGACCTTTGATTAAAGAATGGTGTTGTTTGTAATTTACATCTATGCAATCACTAGTGTGAAACAGAGAATCAACGGAGAATGCCTTATTTAGATAAAGCAACATCAGTAATAAAACTAAGATACCCTAATCAAAGCAATGTAGGTGCACTGTATTACTATTACAGGATTAGAAACCACAAAATACATCTAGAAGACCTGAAATTTATTTAAGCATACCCTTTACTATAAGCCAGCTCCTACGAAAAGCGTTTTTTAAGGTGACAAAAAATAATAATACCTTCACGAATTAAAGCCAGATTTTCACTATTTCATGCAGTGTTTAACATTCGATATTTTTATGGTTTTCGAGAACAAATGCAAATGTAGCCAAAACGTAGAAGTCAAACTAAATGTATAATACTTGATGACCATTGTTACTGTTTCCCAATAATGATGGAAACTGATAATGACGAGCTAGTAACAGTTAATTTTAAAGTTCGATGTTCAACAGAGTTCAATACAAATGTACCGTGAAAATTGGTAAATCCTGTACTCAAATATTTTTCTGTTCTTTGATATTAATGTACTTAGGCCAATGATGTAATTTTGACGTCTTTTGGTGATGGGGTTTACAACTGGACAGTAAGTGTCATTCCAAATGCAGCGAATATTTTCTGTGACACACACTAATGCAAAGTATACGTTTTGACACTACCCACACAAGTTTTCAAAAACTAAATTTCCAGTGTATATCCCAAAATTAAACTTAGTTTAATAATAGTTTATTGCATAGAAATACAATAGGATTTGGCAACAGTTATACCAATTGAAATATGCCCTTCTTTAAAAACAGAAATCTATGGCAGCATAGTAAATATACACATACAAAACGAAACGTTTAACAGTGGAATTTATGAAATAATAAGAATACTTTTCTTTTTCTTATTATATGAGAAGAAAGAGTATCCACTATCGGCCAAGCACGATTCGATGAGATCATTATTATGGGCTAAACAATAGATGCGATCTCGATAAAAAAAATATTGCTGCAATAAAATCAATAATGTTTATTACAGTAATAATGATTTTTTCAACAATCGCATAATTTGCTCGACTATAATAATGATCTCGTCGATTCGAACTTGGCCGATAGTGGTATAGATGGATAAAAGCTAGCATACATCACATGAATCGATTTGTTTGTCTTATGAAAGTACGCATGTATGCTAAAAAAATAATTCGTTTTATCACCCAGATTGTCATTACTGTAGCATCTCAAGGTGCAGTTATTAATTTTGGCATGATGTTCAGATCTTTAATTTTGAAAAAGTTGACATCTGAAAAAGAAATGAATGGCAGCCTCATAAGGAGCGCCACAGCGGCAATCTGGGTATATTGTAGCATGAATGGTTGTCACGATTATTTACAGAGCACTACATTGATGTCTCCATCTGGTGTGAAGTATATTTAGTTTTCTGTCATCCCCATTATAATAGTTTTGTGCTGAAATCAAAATTGATTTGAAGTTTTGCTTTAGCAATGATAGTAAACCATACCACCAGCTTTCAGGGTTTAAGATATTGGTCGCGTTGGGAAATAGTTGTGTCTCGGGAAACCATAAACTTTCTATTGTCCTCATAGCCAGAAAATACGTGTATACTAATGAGGGAAAATACTTAAAAAGATATGTTAATGAGGGAAAATAGTTTATACTAATGAGGGAAAATAGTTTATGCTAATGAGGAAAAATAGTCAAATCTTTGAAAATGGAAAAATAGTAGAAATATTGTATGATCATTTGTTATAGAAAAAGATAACTAAGGCATAATAATGTTTCTTATCTTGTATTGGTTTACAGAGAACTATTGACCAATGGGTAGCCCAACTTAGCAAAGTACAGAGATTTGCATGAGAAAGATTCTCAACATTAGACATAATTTACAAAAAAGTATATATATATAAATATATTGCATGTTTTCAAAATTAAATCAATTTTTCAGTGCCAGGACCGAAATCAAAATAATGAAAGTGTTTACAGGTTAAAATGTGACACATCCCATCCGCTTCTTTTACATACTTTATGGCGTCACATAGTTCTTTGTGGTAATTGTACTTTTCCATCGCAAAATACAAAGTTGGGTTGCTTTCCTACATGTATGAGCTGAGACAATATTTTCATGATTTCCATTGCATTCACTACACTTTTAATTTATTTTCCAAGTTTTTGCTCCTAATGTGGTCATTCGGCATTCATTGTTTGCTAGATTATTAAAAACAATGCAGTTGTAGATTTTTTCATTTTTTTCATTGCAACAGTACGTGGGTTGACATGACATTTATGTTTGAACTTGACTTTTAACTTAATTGTGAAACTTACACTCCTCTTAGTTCTTTTATTATTCTTCTTTACAAATCTTTAAGAACACATTAAATACAAAAAGGAATTTGACACAACATTGCCCGTTGCTATGTTAATGGTACAACAGTTGCATTGGAATAGATTTACTAGACCAAAGTAAACTTTTTGATCCAAATTGGTTATTCGGCCTGCCGGATTTAACAGATAACTCTGAAACTTGGTAGCACTGTGAATGCAAAGAAAACAACGTTTTTTTTTGTTTAATTGTTTGTTTGTTTGTTTGTTTTTTGTTTGTTTTTTTTTTTGTTTTGTTTTTGTTTTTTTTTTTGTTTGTTTTTTTGTTTTTGTTTTT
>MJUU01038520.1:44258-55374 GCA_002080025.1 Modiolus philippinarum | reverse complement strand
GCATCATATCCAAGATGGCCACCAGCGCGTGAAGCCTGGTTTTATCATTGGACCCTATGGGAAGGTATTCAAAGATATTCTTCTCTGAAGCCGCAGAGCCAATCGGAACCAAATTTGGCCAGAATAGTCGTTAGGTGGTTCCCTTTCAAAAATGAGTCCGGCAAGTCTGCACATCATCTAAGATGGCCACCAGCGGGGAACTTAGTTTAACATTGGACCCTATGGGGAAACATATTCCAAGATCTTCTCTTCTGAAAGTACTTGGCCAATTGGAATCACACTTGGTCACAATGGACCTTAGTTTGTCCCCTTCTTAAAATGTGTCTGGCTTGTCTGAACAGATTCAAGATTGGCATTCAACATTGGTATTATTATTTTTGACTGTATTTGTCAGCAATGGCCCAGGTGAGCGATACAGGCTCTTGAGAGCCTCTTGTCATCAATGGTACATCAAATGTTAAATATGTAGACCCAATCCAAAGTATAAAATGAAGAAGTCCAATAAAATGCACAAAAAGTGAGTATCTATTTATTGTTAACTATTTTACTGTCCTGATGTATATTTTTTAAAAATCTAGGGAAAAAATGTAGAAGGGAAGGTATGCAAGTCAAAATTTAGGTTACCACCAGCAGAATTTTCATTCATCTTTTTTTAAGTATAACGATTAGGAAAATATTCTCCCACCGAGGTAAAGATAATTAAGTGTTCAAAAAAAGACCTGCTTCCCCTAATCCCTTGTACATTTTTTCCGGAAAATTCTAAGCATTGTCAGCAGCACTAATCTAAATGAGAAGCCTCACATGCACTTAAGGTAGTACGGGAGTTTAAAATTGCGCATCATTCTTGCGCATTTAACTGAAAATGGAATTCACTATGGGAACGTTGCCTAAACCATTTTCAATGTCTTATAATAGTTAAATTTGATGAAATATGCCACTTTTATTGTGAAACTATGCAGAATATTGAACCTTTCAGCTAACTCCTGTTCCATTAAGGGGAGATCATTTGTATAGAAATAATAGGAAAAAATGAGTTTTTATACGACCGCAAAAATTTTGAGGTCGTATAATGGTATGGTGCTGTCGTCGTCGTCTGTAGACACTTCTGTTTTTGGTCAATAACTTAAGTTTCAGTTGATCAATCCTTACCAAATTTTAACACAATGTTCCTTGGCACAAAGGGAAGGCTTGCATATGATTTTAGTATTGTAGCCCTTGCCGTTTTCAAGAAAGGGGCAAAAAAGGGACAAATTTGGGATTTTTATATATTGGGCTGTAGAATCTTTATTATTTATCAGAATTTGATGGGGTTTCTTTCTGTGTACTCCTGAGAAAATTTCCAATCTAGAGTATGTCAACGAATTTCATGTCAGATGTACCGTTCATGAGATAAATGGGGCCCAAAAGGGGCAAATCTCAACTATATTAATTTCTTACTTTTTGTCCAATTTAGATGCAAATTTTTGCTGTTGGTTCCTTTTGATAAATTAACATAGTGTTTAACAATTAGATTTGTGATAATTTGTTTCTTTTCAGAATTATAAGGGGTCAAAGGGGCCAAAATTGCAAATTGCGCAATCACCTAAATTTTTTAAAATTTTTTATCAGATTTTGATGGGATTTTTTTCTTTGGATTCCTCTTGTTGTAAGCTTTTGGAAGTATTTCAACAGATATTGCATATCTCTTGCCGTTTCTGAGCTAAAAGGGGTCAAAGGGGCCAAATTTGCAATTATTCAAAGAATACAAAATCTTTATTTTTCGTCAGATTTCAATGGTATTTTTTCTTTGGATTCCTCTTGTTGTAACCTTTTGGTAGTATGTTAACCAGATTTTGTGTAACACTTACTGTTTGTGAGCTTTATAAGGGATTAAAAGGACTAATTTTTATGTTACTTTGTGTCCAGCTTATATTGTGTCAAGCTCTTTACCGTGTCCACATTAACTTTAAAATACACTTGCTGAAATTTCAGTGGTCGAAATGCTACGGCGTAGCCCTTTATTTGTGATTTATTCAAAAATAAGTTCGGTGACCCCCAAATTTTTTCATGAAAATAGAAGGACAGTATATTAGCTATTAATTTACTAAATTTTAAAAAAATTCTATCTGATGTAACTAAAATAATTTAAAATTTTGTTAAAATTCGATAATTTTCTGAGATTTCAACCAAAATAGCAAATTTTTACATTTCATATTTCATTCTTACATGTATATGCCCGGTGACCCTTTATTTTTATTTTCTTTTTTTGTATGCTCTAATAACAAAGGGTAAACCATGAAAAAATCAGAAAATTCTATCTGACAGAATTTTAGACCCTCTAAACCACCTTAATCACTTGACAGACATCCCTTGAACAAAGTTGTCATTTTATTTCATTATAAACATGGTAAAATAAACATTGCTGAAAGATTTCAAATATAAAATTTCTAGCATTTAGAAGTGCACATTGAACTAATTTTACATGAAGTTACAAATGATGAATGTGCAGTAGTTGGTTAACACAAGCAATGAAACAATTTTGTATGTTCATATGTTAAGTTTTGTTTATTTGTAACCATGCAGCATATTATTTTGATCTGCATTCTCCATGCATCATGTTTTCTTGCATTCTGTTCTTACCGAGCTGCCCTTGTAAATACAGACACTGAGCTCTCCATGACTCAAGCTCTTTACACTTTTCTTCATTAGCATTTTGCAGCTGGCATAGATCTTCTTCTAACTGAATGCAGTAAGTGCAATTGCTGTTAACTTTTTGTTTGCTGCTGCTTTTTTTGAGGGCTTAAATTTAGTAATCCAAGGAAAGATGTTTTACTTGTCTCAGAGTGAAAGTTATAACCACCATCGGAAGAGTTATCGTGTGGCGACTGTGAACATTGATCCAATGGCATCAAAGTGATATATGATTCTGTAGATCGGTTTGGTGTACTGTTTGTGGGTGTTTTGCTTATTGAATGCTGTGAAGGGGAGCCAGGTGTCCATGGTGAGTGCCATGTTTAAAAATTTTGTGTTTTTTGATGACAAGAGTGCTGTTGGGAATGTACTGTGTATGACTGGCTGATGGATTGCTGTGTAGGTGTAATCTGAATGTGTGGTTTATTTGAAGTCCTCTGTAACTGTGGCATGATTGAGGTGCTGTTATGTGTGGGTGAACTCTGTATGTTAGAAATATTTGATGCACTCTGTTGTATAGGTTTTCTCTGTGAGTGTGGTATATTTGAAACATGCTGTTGTGTTGGTGTATTGTGTATAAAAGGTATGCTTGAGGTGTGTGGCTGTGTAGGTGTTCTCTGTTTGTTTGGAATCAGTTGGTTTGTAGGTGTATTGGGTATGTTTGAGTTGTGTTTGCTGTGTAAATGTTGCCTGTGAATTTGAGGTGCATGGCTGTGGAGGTGTAGTCTGTATGTTTAAGTTATGTGGCTGTGGGGGTGTAGACTGTATGTTTGAGGTGTGTGGCTGTGTAGGTGTAGTATTTATATTCGAGGTGTGTGGCTGTGTAGGTGAAGTCTGTATGTTTGCAGTGTGTGGCAATGTAGGTGTATTATTTAGGTTCATGGTGTGTTGCTGTGGAGGTGTAGTCGGTATGTACAAGTTATGTGGCTGTGGAGGTGTAGTCTGTATGTTTAAGTTATGTGGCTGTGTAGATGTAGTCTGTATGAACAAGTTATGTGGCTGTGTAGGTGTAGTCTGTATGTGTGTAGTCTGTATATGTGGCTGTGTGTGTGTAGTCTGTATGTGTGACTGTGTATGTGTATTCTGTATGTGTGGCTGTGCAGTTGTGGTCTGTATATGTGGCTGTGTAGGTGTAATCTGTGTATGTTGCTGAGTAGATGTGTTCTGCATGTGTGGCTGTGTAGGTGAAGTCTGTATGTTTGGGCTGGGGTGTAGCTGTAATCTGCATGTCTTGTATGTTAAAAGAGTTGTCTGGTATGTTTGTAGAGTTGTTTTGTGTAATTTGCAAATCTGTTTGGTTATCATTAGAAATTCCTTCCATTGTTTTTAGTAGTTGTGTCTGAGCTTTGATAATTGTCTCCTCCCTTGCAGTTTCTTGTTTCTTGTTTTCAATTTGAATATCTGTAATACAAAAAAAACATACTAAGTAAACATTTTGGATAACATTTTTCAAAATTTCATCTGAAAAAAAAAATATAGAAGCAAATTTTGTAGATGCAGCTACAATCCTTGAATGACAAATGTTAACAGAATTTTTCCTTTGATAACTGATCCAAAGTTATACCGAGTCTGTGTATAGTCATTGATCCTTTCAATATATCTATATCTTTATAACTCGTAAAAACTCTAGAACAAAGATGCTATTATTATGACCTTAATACATTGTCCCCATCCCCCTGCTACCCATCTATGTTCATCGGTTATTTTAGTACTCAAGACAGGTTTTTCATACATTACCGTATATATATTTATACTTTATGGTTGTTAATTTTCGCGGGGTATTTATTTTCATGCTATTAGCGTCTTACACAGGAAGCGCGAAAATTTATACCCACGAATATTTCAATGTAGACTTAAATATAAATGGATACGATTGCTTAAATTAAAAAATCCGAGAATATAAAACCCAGTGAATAAATTCAAGATTGAAAACCGCGAAAATTTTGCACCACAAATATAAAGCCCTATACAGTATATATATATATATATATATATAGATCAGGTTAAACAACCACTGTTCATTTCATAATAAAAAACGAAACTGTCCTGTCACGCACCATCTCCAATCGACAGGACATACTTTTGAAGATATCAAAATACAGATCAATGAAGAAAACGATCAGTGGGATGACTTAACAAGGGATTTGCGAGAGAATTTTTGGGTCCACCAGCTGTGTACTTTAGAACCCAACGGTCTAAACAAACGTGACCAAATGAAATTCAACAGTAACAAAAAATAAAAAAATATTTTTCCAGCGTCAAAAAATTATGTTAACATCCTTTTAATTGATTTTATTTTTTTTATTTCTTTCATATTTTATATTCACTATTTTTAGCTTTCTATGTCGTAAAGAACGACAATATCTATGTTTCAATTTTCATTGTTAGTGTAATGATAACAACAAAAATATTTTTATCGCACATGCAAACACGTGCGTTTAGAATTTATAATCAGCCTGACAAAGCCTGTGGAAAGGCGAAAATTTGCTGTCAATTTAACATCAATTTGCATTTTAGTGTCGTTATAATTATTTTATACAGATACTTATATATAGATCATGGTATATATTTGCTTGTACCTTGAGGTCATTAAATATTATCAGATATCCTGCATTAATTCTGCTTTTCCATAATCTAGAGTCAAATTCCTGAAAGACCCCAACCTGAATTATTACAAACTTAAATTTAACATTGACCATAGCGTCATGATGTACATATAAATTATAATCCATCAGGCATACACCCTCAATGTTATAACCAGCATGCCTGTTCACATACTGCAGTATGAAATTCACGTACATTATAAAACATGCATGTACAATTTCACATATTAAAACATGCATGCAAGTACATTTGAAAAATTGATCATTGAACATTGCGGTTTTTAGATTGAAATGTATTGTTCAAATCAGATTGAAATGAAATGAAAATTGTAACTTGTTGGCATATGTCATGTAACTTGATAGGTTCCTTGCAAAGCTGTTTTAAGCAGCAAAATAAAAATACTGGTATGCATATGTACCCTAAAAACACCTTGTACCCCAAAATTTAAATTGAAAGAGTACATGTACCCCAAACTGCAAAAGGAAGTGGGCATGCTGACAACTACTAAAAAAAAAAACAACTTCAGGGCTTTCTTTGATCATAACAAGAATCTAGCTCCATTCCCAGGTGTCCTCTTAAGAAGAAGTAATAGTTTAAAAAAATATACAGCTTATTGAGCAAAAAACTTTTTGTTTGAACCCATGACCACCTCACCTTTGTTATTTAATACAACTTACCCTTTTTCTGTTGCACAACTGTCTTTTGTGTGTTTTTTCTACCCTTTACTACAGTTTGACCTGAAATCATACAGTATGTTTCTACATTAAGAACATAGTAAACAAAAACATTAGAAAAACAGACAATGAAATATCATGGAACAAAACACCTTTAACTTCGACCATAGTTAATTTGCAGGGATGAACCTACGCAGGGCCCAGTAGCATGGCCCAAAATATTCTGCCAGGGCTACTAAATATTTGGGCTACCAAAGTTTCCGATATTTATTGTAAGATGCATGGTACTGGGCTAGTAGAATATACAGCTAGGATACAAAATTTCATCGTCAAGAGGCCATGAGCTGGCCATAAAGACTCAAGCATGAAGGTACATCCCTATTTTGATTCATATTGTGACACATTTAATCATTTGGTCCCTCCAATTCTGTCGCCATTACAAATTAGTCTGCCTATGACATCAGGGGAAAAATGGGAGATTGAAATAACAAGAATAAATTGAATGATTTATTTTAAATATGTCATGTAATTTTTTCGATTTTGAAACATTAAGGTGAATAGTTTCCGCCTTATATCAGGTTTAACAGACAGATGGATGGGCAACCGTATCGCTATAAACACACCCTCCACATTTCTAAGCAGGGAGTATAAAAAACTTGTAGACTACAATACATACCATCATCCTTTTTTTCAGTGTTTTCTTTCTCTTTATTCTTCGACACTGAAAACCAGTATATACATGTACTTTCAAATAATGAATGCAAGTAAAATTTTGATAATTAAATAAAATGTGTACACACTACTAATATCCATATGATTATGTTAATATATAACAAATTATAATTTCCAGGCCATGACTTCAGGCTACTTTCCATTATTTTTCTTCTGCAGCTTGTTACTCAGTACTCTTTTGCATAAACATTTACTTGGGTGTTGTACTGACATGATAAGGTTTTGCAATTGTGAACAATTCTTCTTAGGATAACAGAATATATTTTTTTTCGAATGTGATCTCCCATGATATTATGTGAAATGAAAGCCCCCCCCTTCTGGGAAGTACAAACTTTTAAACTTGCACAAAAGCTTTCCTGAACATAAAGTACAGTATATTCAATAGAGAAAATTAGAACGTGAGTAATGTGGCTGTAATACAAAATGTACCACATAATAATTATATTCTAAGATTAATAATTATATTCTTTGCTTAATTACAGGCAACTGTTTTAAAAGGTGTTTTTGCAATTTTATTTAAAAGTGCTAGTCTTATTAAATGCTCCCTCGAAAGAAAATGCAATGCTCACAAATTAAGATATAATACAACAAATTATCAATTTTATCTCATCTCTAATAACTGTTTAGTTTTTGTAATTAGTACGTTTCTTCAATACATTAAAGGTTTCAACTTAACAAAATAAATAAAGAATAAAAAAAAAAAACCAATGCATTTTTTTCTTTACATGACAAGTTCCTACCTTTCTTATTACTTTTCTTTTTAGTCATCTCATTTTTTTTCTTCATTACCTCTTCTTTATTTTCTAAGCAATGTAATATATAAAATGTGAGTAGTGAACATTTAGAAAGTCAGTTATATGTCAAACAATTGCTATGCTTCAAATAATAATGCATTTTATATCTTGATGAAATATGTATGGTATCCTACTAGTACTGCTGTAATGGATGAATTTAAAAACTTGTTTGGTCATTAAAATGAAAGCTGTCATAAATTCAAAACTAGAAAAACTGTGAGCAAAGCTTACAAAATACATACCCCCCACCCCCCAAAAAAAAGATCAAATCAAAATTTTAAATAGATGGTGCACAATGGCAATGTGTACTGAACGTTCTGTAAAAGTTTCATTGAATTTCATGAATTGGTCTAGGAGGAGTTGTCGCCACAAAGTGTGTACCCTAGGGTGGATGGAATAACGAACGGACGGACCAACGAACTATCAGATGAACGGACCCCCCAAAAAGGGGGGAGGGGTATATAATAAATACCTAAATTATTATTGCAGTTAAAAATATAATTAGTGTTCTCCCCAGCTTTCAAAAAGGGCACTTTAAACGTTAACGCGTACAACAGGTTTAAAAGGGCACATGGTTGAACACAAAAGACGATGTCAAATTTTAATACAATTTGATTTATATATGTTAAAAGGCATTTTTAAGAAAAATCATCATCAGTATACTGTGAATTCATTTTTATTCGTGGGTTACTAATTTTCTTGGTTTTTACCTAGGGTGGATGGAATAACGAACGGACGGACCAACGAACTATCAGATGAACGGACCCCCCAAAAAGGGGGGAGGGGTATATAATAAATACCTAAATTATTATTGCAGTTAAAAATATAATTAGTGTTCTCCCCAGCTTTCAAAAAGGGCACTTTAAACGTTAACGCGTACAACAGGTTTAAAAGGGCACATGGTTGAACACAAAAGACAATGTCAAATTTTAATACAATTTGATTTATATATGTTAAAAGGCATTTTTAAGAAAAATCATCATCAGTATACTGTGAATTCATTTTTATTCGTGGGTTACTAATTTTCGTGGTTTTTGTGCGTGTCCCCAAACCATGAATTAAAATACTAAACGAAATAACAAAATACCCAGGTTACCGAAATTTGATTTTCTTGTGCAAGCTTCCAAATATTTGAACTGTAACAATTCCCTCATGCTGCTACAATGTTTACCATGCATAAATTTAACTGTGGCTGGGTAATAGTCTTTCCCATACGGAGCCAGGTACTTGGATCCAATCTGGATATCCAATTCTGTGCCAGTCTCACCATCCTCATTTTCCAAATTCTTTAATTTGAGGATGGACTGCACCGAGTCCTCAAACTCCACAAACACCCAAACTACATACACACAAAAAAAAAAAAATAAAAAAATTCTTGACTAGAAATAAATTGCAGTACATCAATGAATCACTTTTTGTAAGAAATAGAATAAGACTTTATTTGAGTATACAACAGAAACATGCAATTAATATGCTACATTTACGAAAACAATATGTTAGAAAATTTTTTTTCCTTTGAAATTGATGTTTCATGCAATGGCCTTCTCCAGAAATGATGAATCCAGGTCCTATTAACCTAAATTCATGTACACCCACCTTCCCATTCGACCTATTACCTACTAAGCCATGGTCCCAGACTCCCTACATCCACATTCCTGTTCGCAAAGGGTCCGAACAAGTATACAATGCTCAACAAATGTAAATTACATTTCGAGGCGGAGCCGAGAAATCTAATTGACATGAGTGGAGCATTGAACTTGTATCTTTGTTGTTCAACATTATCTCAATAGGCATCTGACACTTGATGTGCTTTGTCTACAGTGTTTAGCCTTCACCTTATTATATTAAACATTGTGAAAAGGTGAACTTTTGGTTTCAGCTGTTTGTGTAATCATTTCTGTCATTTATTGTTAAGATCACTTTTTTGACAAGTGCAGATTTTCATTTAGAATTAGAAATTCGAGGGGCATAAAAACAATGAACAAGTAATGCTTTTCCATTGGCTGCGAGATACTTCACCTCTGATATGATAATGTAACTTTATACAAAGTAAGATAGAATATATAATATTATCGAATTATTGTCTTTTTTAAACCTCAAGTATATTAAACCAACATTGGCTTTGTCATCTTTCCTAAACACAGCAGAATCAGTATTTTTTTATCTGGCACAGTAAATGTATCTTGCAGTAATATTAATTTTAATTGGCTGGATAAAAATTATGTCACTGAATGGATTATCGCAAATTACAGTTAGCAAAGTGAACTAATTCTCTCTCTCTCAACACCGAGTATTTTCCTGGTGGGACACTGGGAAACACCAAAATTGACCGAAAAATACTCGGTGTTGTCTTGGAGGAATCACACGGATTAGCATGTCCTTTATTGCCCTGAAAACGAAAATCCTCCCAACACTGCGAAATTTATTTACATGTGTTCCTTTGATCTTTTGCCGGTAACCACAGTCGTTAATTAGCAAATTAGCAAGTCATTGACATTTCATCAATAATGTTTTATTAAAAATTATATTTTTTCAATAGGTAGTAATTAGAAGTAAAAAGTCAATTTGTTTTTGTAATAACTGAAAAAATCGGCATGAAAATCCAAACAGATTCTACTGACAAATTGATATATCCATGCCAGGGAATTCACATGTTTTGGGAAATAAATTGCTGCTTGTTTTTAATGAAGAAAGGGTCCACAAAGTTTTAAAAAATAAAGAAAACATACAGAAGATGCAATTCGTTCATAAATATTATGTAAACCTATTTTATCACATATTCTATTTTTAGTTATTTACCTAATGGTGATGCTTGATTCACTGAACACTACATTTTCCGAAAATCTTGGAACTTTTACTTATATAAGGGATGAATAAAACTGAACAATATTCGTAAGCAGGACATAAGCTAAATCTTTAATTATTTTAAGAGGTTTAAATTATTTTGTAACCGCATTTTCCCTTGTAAACTGTTTAAATCCATAGTCTGGACCGGAATGTTTTTTGAGCGAAACAAATGAAAACCTCGTGTCAAGAAATGTTGGAAGATTTACGCAGCACAAATAAATTACTTTTTAAAACTTTTTGGCACCTGACAGTTATCAAATTATTACTTCTTAGAATGTATTTTCAAGAAATGAATTGTCATCAACAGCGAGGATGTTGAAATTTCTACAACCGTAACAAATATTGACTTGCAACTTGTCAATCATTTAATTTTGACAATCGGACAGGTAATTAACATGTATATGTTTTATTGCCCTCAACAGCAATAAAACTCACGGTGTTGAGATTGGAGTTTGGGAGGGATTTTGGAGATTCATCTGAAATAAACCATGTCATACTGAAATCTGTGATAAGAGAGAGAGAATCAGTTTGCGTTGAGCTAACTGTATGTCTCTCTTCAGCAACACAATTCAGAGGGGCAGCCGCAGGGGGTCTCATCTTTATGGCATGCCGTTTTCATATTTATTCACTATTTAAGATATCTCATATAATATATGAGATATCTTATATATTAAATAAGATATCTGATATATTAAATGAGATATCTTATATATTATATGAGATATCTTATATATTAAATAAGATATCTTATATATTAAATGAGATATCTTATATGTATATTTATATAAGATATCT
>MJUU01038520.1:7119-17423 GCA_002080025.1 Modiolus philippinarum | reverse complement strand
TTGCATCTAATAATACAACAATTCACAATATATTTGACTCCAAGGAAATAACCCTTCAAAAGTAAAGAAAGATAATTAAATCATGGAAATTTTGCAAAATAGAAAAATCACTAAAGGCCATATTTTAAGTTTTATTGTTTTGATATATATACAAAATCTGAATGTATGTTAATTAATTGGCTGCAGTGAAGTTTAATTACAACCAATCAAAGACGTGGATTTGAGACTACAGAAATCCAGCTTGATCTGACAAGGGTGAAGATGAGAGGAGCGGATCATAACCCTTGGCTAGCGAAGATGGTAATAGGGTTGAACTTAATATAATCTCAAATACAACTTGCATTTGAAGAATTTTTGGTAATAAGGTAAATGAATACTTGTTTGAATGGGTAAACCTATACATGATATTCTGTTAGATTGAAAAAAAAAACAAACAAACTTTCTAAGTTGAACTTGAGAGACGGTGACGCAGGTCCAGACATGTAATTGGTCTTGTTTTTCTTTTGATTCCTTTTGATATAAGCTTTCAGCATCATGTCAATGGATTGGGTGTAGCTCTTACCGTTTCTGAGCCATAGAGGGTCAAAGAGGAATCATAAGGAGTCATAAGGGCTAATTTTTATTTTCCCTAGTTTGTGTCCAGCTAATTACTTGGACGAGTCAAATAAGAAAATGCTATCTCCGACACTAGGCATGCTCAACTAGCCTCATGTCATAATCTCGCTTTTGTCTTAGCTGTGCAACTTTAAGATTTCTTCTTGCAAACTGATGGACTTGATTTAAATTTTCTGCTAGTTCTATAACCCATTGGTCATCTTGATCTTTAAGTCATTTGACAAGCCTAATAATAGATGAATAGGTTGTGTTGTTTCTCTGCCTAACATTAATTTGTTGGCGGTAAATCCGGTATTTCTATTAACTGTTGAATGTAAAGCCATCTAGCAAGGGTAAATGTCTATCCCACGTTCTGTTTTTGTTTTCAATATAACATCTAATCATAGCCAAAACTACTGTGTTATACCTTTCAATTTGACCATTTGATGAAGGCCTGTATGGTGTGGTTCTTGTTTTTGCTATTTCTAGTAGCTCACATAATGCTTTAAATAACTTACTTTTGAAATTTCTGCTCTGGTCTTTGTGTATTTCTAACGGGCATCCAAAAGTTGCAATGAAATGAATAAGTACATTTTTAGCTGTGATTAAAGCTGACTGTTCTGGTATAGCAGCCATTTCTATCCATTTAGTAAATTGATCAATCATCATTAATACATATCTATTGCCATCTTCACTTTCATTAAACAGGCCTAAAATATTTAGGTGTAATCTTTCCATTGGTGTTCCAGCATGGAATGACCCTAATGAGTGTTTTGGATTGATGTTAGTCTTTTTATTTTTATTGCAAATCGAACACGACAGTACATAGCTGCTTATATCACTGCCCATTTGCTGCCATATGAAATTTTGTTTAACTCTTTGTAGTGTTTTTTCTTTGCCAAAATGTCCAGATACTTTACTATCATGACAATGTTGCAAAATTTCCTTTTTTAGACTGTTTGGTACTACCAGACATAAGTTTTTATCAAGTTTATCCACATATCTATAGTACAGAACATGGTTTTGAAATTCAAGACAAGATCTGCATAACCAAAAATATCTAGTAGCAGTGCTGCTTAACCTTAATGTAGCCTGTGATGGCTCTTCTCCTGTTTCTAACCATTCAATAAGGGGTGAAATATCATTGTCGTTTTCTTGTAGCTGTCTNTTAGTTTAACATTGGACCCTATGGGGAAACATATTCCAAGATCTTCTCTTCTGAAAGTACTTGGCCAATTGGAATCACACTTGGTCACAATGGACCTTAGTTTGTCCCCTTCTGAAAATGTGTCTGGCTTTTCTGAACAGATTCAAGATTGGCATTCAACATTGGTATTATTATTTTTGACTGTATTTGTCAGCAATGGCCCAGGTGAGCGATACAGGCTCTTGAGAGCCTCTTGTTGTTTTTCAGAGTCTTCGTCTTCCATGTATGGCCAAGTAGCATCCAAATCATCAGTGTTAGGCTGATTGACTACTAGTGGCAGAGCGTGAAGCCCTAAAGGTTCACTTGTTTTAGCAATTTTTATCTTACTGTCGCTACTAGAAAATGTTTTCTTTGCCAGTGGTATAACATTATCTACCTCAATTTCAAATCTAGTCCATTGATTATGTGCTCTGGTGCAGTATTTGCAACCCCCGCAGGGTAACTTTTCTAAATCTTCTCCAGCCTCATAACAATCACATTCTGGTATATTGTCTGGAATTCTACTCATTTCATCTGCATTCAAGTGCTTTTTTCTGGAGCGATGTATTATTTCCATGTCAAATTGTGCCAATTCCTCTAGCCATCTTGCTAGTTGACCTTCTATATGCTTAAATCTCATAAGCCATACTAGACTGTTATGGTCTGTTCTTAATGTAAATTTACGACCAAGTAAATAATGTCTGAAATGTCTACAAAATTTGACCATTACTTTTTCTTCTCCATTTTGAATTTGTGATAATACGGCCCCTATCGTGTTATAAGACGCATCTGTGTCCAAAATAAATTCCCCCTCTTGTTCTGGGTATACAAGACAAGGTGCTGATGTAAGAGCCTTATTTATTCGTTCGAACTGGTACTGATGGCGTGGAAGCCATAAAAATTTGTCTGTGGTATGTGCTAGCTCATATAAGTCACATGTCATTTTTGCAAAATCTTTAATGTGGTCTCTATGGTAATTTGCAAATCCCAAAAATGCCATAACTTCTTTGGTATTTGTGGGGACTGGCCATTTAATCACGGCTTCAATTTTTGACGGAGCTATTGAAATTCGCTCAGCATTGACTAACATTCCTAGAAATAGAACTTCTTTTTGAAATAACTCACACTTGCGTGGTTTTAACTTGAGCTTATATTCTCGCAAACGCTGAAATTCATGGCGAAGATGTTCTAATGCTTCCTCAAAATTTTTGCCCAATACTATAACGTCGTCAATATATACCAAAACTTCAGTCCATAAAAGGCCTCTCAAAACTAATTGCATAGCTCTTTGAAAACTGGCTGGGGCATTACATAAAGCCATGCCCATACGGGTATGTTCAAAAAGACCATATCTAGTAATAAATGCTGTTTTCTTACAGTCTTCTTCCTCTATTTTTATTTGATAATATCCCGAACAAAGATCGAGCGTACTAAAATAGGTATTACCTTGTAAAGTATCCAAGCAATCTTCTATAATTGGTAAGGGGAAACAATCCTTTACTGTTTTGTTGTTCAAAAGTCTGTATAGTCCAAGCACCATCTTGCAGTGCCATCCTTCTTGCGAATCAATACTGGTACTGAGGCCCAGTCAGAAGTACTTGGTCTTATTATTCCGGCTTTCAGCATTTTATTCAGTTGTTTTTCTTCAACTTCTTGAAAACCAATAGGAGTCCTCCTCATCTTTAGCTTGACAGGAGATGCGTCACGTGTATCTATCCTATGAGTTATTGTTGGCATACAACCAAGATCTATATCAGTTTTGGCAAAAACATCTTGATACTCTTTAAGAGTTTCTTTCAGTTTTAACTTTTGGTCAGATGTAAGCTGTTTTGAGGAATTTTCATACATTTCTTTCAAATGTGTGGGTAAATCCTCGTCTGCATTTGTACTAAGTTTTGACTGTCTTACTGGTATTGCTTCATTTGGCTCCATTATCTGAAATGAATATTCAGCTTTCCCTATACATTTTCCTTGTTTAAGTTTAACTGAGTGATTTGAATCATTTACTACATGTACTCTACCCGTTTTTCCTTTACATATCGATGCTGATATGAGTATGTCTTTGTTTACCTTGAATGGCTCTATTACATAATCTTCAATTGAAGTTGACTCTATTTCAACCGGTAAACTCATAATCGAATTTGGTGGAACAGTAGTTGTTTCGGGAACAATAACTCTAGAAACCTTTGGTTCTGCGTCTGTCTTCTTCAGCTTCATAGGTATTTCTTCTTCAGAAAATGAAATGGTATTTGTAGCCAAATTTACCACTCCTCTCTGTGTAGACAGAAAATCTAAGCCCAATAATACTTTGTCTTCTACTTCTGTTGCAGAAACATCCCATTTAATGACTAATTTCCCTATCTGTATTTCAATATCTTTTAACAACTTTCCCTCAATTTCTTGGTTTCCTAACCCTTTTAGTTTTATTATTTCATTACTATTTTTAAGTTGTTTCTCAGAAAACATAAAATAATCAGCCAATGTTAACATTGCAGCAGTGTCTACTGTAGCTTCTATGTTAATATTGTTGAATTTACATGGAATTAATAAATTTTGGCCAACTGTATGTCTTATAGTATAATTGTTGTTGTCTTTCTGGTCAATTTGTTCATCACTGTTTAATTGGCCCTTCTTTTCTTGGACCAGATGTAGGCCATCTAATCTGGTCCCCTTCTGTTTAAAGTCTCTTGTCGTGGTATAACTGGAGAATTTTTTTGATTTGGAGTATTTAAGGGTTCGGGTGACCTTGACTGTTGGGGATCTTTAGGTCTGAACATAGTTTTCTCTGGTGAACTCCTCGCTGAATTGTACTGCGATCCTGTCGACGACGCCATTATCGTCAAATGGCACAAAGTGCTAAGGTCAAGGATAGGGCTACACTTGACTTACAAGTCTTTGTAAAAATATTACGTCTGTTACCTTTGAGTTCTGTCGTTCAATCTGATTTTCATCTGGGGGTCCCACGCTGTCCAACAGAGTACTCGTAACTTCCCGAGTCTTCCAGCATCCAATGATGTAGGTTCGTTGCATCACATGATGTCCAGTTACATCTCCATAGATCTCTTTCGTGATTGTCCGTCAATGGGGTTCAATGAGGGGAAAAGTAAAGGTTCTGCTAATTACCAAAAGTTCTCCTAACTACCACAGTTAAAATCTCCCCCTATGATGAGTGTACTTAACCCATGGTCTTGTATATATTTTAAAACTCTTTTAAAATATACATTCCTCTCCTTGTCAGAATTAGGTGCATATATATTAATTAACGTTACAATATTGTCATCTAATTCAACGTTCAAAAGTACAAATCTTACCTTCTTTATCACTGAATAAATCAATAATCTTATGATTCATGTCATTCTGTATAAAAATTGATACACCTTTTGAATTTTTGACTGAGTTCTTAATATTTTTTTAGTAATTAATATTTGACTAGATTTTTGTTAAACAAGTCTTTTAATAAATGTATTCATCTCTAATAAAGAAATCAATAGCTCTTAAATGTTGTTCAAAGTAATTTCAGCTGGGATAAAGTATTTTCTTTATTATCCTTTAGAAAGCATTTTAAAAAAAATTAAATTCACATTTGTTTTCCTGCATCCATTACATTTGACTCCATCTTTAATTGTGGACTGTGCACACTACATTGCCTCTGAAGTCGGTACAGACACAACTGATCCAGAACACTGATCTCAGTCACTCGATTGTTGAATTGTTGACGAAAATTTGTTCCTCATAACAAAAGTTCCTTTGGAACAAATATTATAAATATTGTCATAATATTTCTTCCTTTTGGAACAATTGTTATATAATGTTTATTCCGTTGGGAACAAATACTATAATATTTGTTCCATTGGAACAAATTTTTTATAATACTTTTTACTTTGGAACAAATATTAAGAAGGAACAAATAGCATGTGACAGTATGGTACTGTGCGGATGTTACTAAAACGCGGAAAAGGAACGCGTAAGGAAACGGAACGGAAAACGGAATTCGATTTTTATACGACCGCAAAAAAATTTTTGAGGTGGTATATTGGTATGATACTGGCATCGGCGTCGTCGGCGTCTGTAGACTCTGCGTTTCCGTGCGATAACTTCAGTTCTAGTTGAACAATCCTTATGAAATTTTAACATAATGTTCCTTGTCACAAAAGGAAGGTTGGGATCGGTTTTGGGTATTGTGGCCCCACCCGTTTTTTTAAAAAGGGCCAAAAAAGGGCCAAATTAGGTGTTTTCATATATTGGGCTGTAGAATATTTATTATTTATCGGATTTTGATGGGGTTTCTTTCAGTGTGTTCCTAAGGAAATTTCTAATCGGTTGTGTGCCAACGGATTTCATATCACATGTACTGTTAATGAGATAAATGGGTCCCAAAAGGGGGAAGTCTCAAAACTCTATTTTTTTCTTTGTTTGTCCGATTTTGATCCAGTTTTTTCATTAAATTCCTTTATGAAAAATGAATACAGTGCTCAACTATTATTTTGTTGGTAACTTGTTTCGTTTCCAAGCTATGAGGGGCCGAACAGGGCAAAATTGCAAATTCGGGGATTACCTGAATTTTTTTTTTATCGGATTTCGATGGGATTTTTTTCTTTGAATTCCTCTTGATATAAGCTTTCAGTGTTATGTTAACGGATTTAGCGTAGCTCTTACCGTTTCCGAGCTACAAGGGGTCAAAGGGGCCAAAATTGCAAATTTTCTAAATATGTGAAATCTTTATTTTCATCGGATTTCGACGGGATTTTTTTCTTTTAATTCCTCTTGATATAAGCTTTCAGTAATGTGTCAACGGATTTTGCGTAGCTCTTACTGTTTCCGAGCTACAAGGGGTCAAAGGGGCCAAAATTGCAAATGTTCTAAATATGTGAAATCTTTATTTTTCATCGGATTTCGATGGGATTTTTTTCTTTGAATTCCTCTTGATATAAGCTTTCAGTAGTATGTCAATGGATTTCGCGTAGCTCTTACCGTTTCCGAGCTACAAGGGGTCAAAGGGGCCAAAATTGCATATTTTCGAAATATGTGAAATCCTTATTATTCATCGGATTTCGAAGGGATTTTTTTCTTTGGATTCTTCTTGATATTAGCTTTCAGAAGTAAGTCAACAAATTTGGCATAGCTTTTCCCATTTCGGAGCTAGAGGGGCCAAAGTGGCCAAACTTGCAACTGATTCAAGCTCTTTATTGTGTCCATTTAATTACTGTATCAAGCTCTTTACTGTGTCCTCACTCATTTTGAATTACAATTGTTTAAATTTCAGTATTCAACATGCTGCAGTGGTATCATGCTGCGCTCAGCGTAGCCCTTTATTTTATTTTTTCTTTCTAAGAGCATGCCAACTTTTCCTACATTTAATACGAGTTTGCCATGCCGATGAGAGGGGGGGGACAAAAAGTGGGAGGCGGTTTCAGGAGACTTTAGGTAAATATTATATTGAATTATCTCTTTTTTTCTGAAAAGGCCTTTAAAAATATTTTGCAATATAAATATCACAAGCTTTCCATGAGAAAAAAATTATTTTAAAAAAAATTATAATAATAACATCTATTCTTCCTGTGTTGTATAATAATTGAAACATTTACCATGTGTATTTTTACAGTATTTCATGCAGTTAAATAGCTATTTTTAATATTACTTTTTTAGCTCACCTGGCCTAAAAGGCCATGTGAGCTTTTGCCATCACTATGCGTCCGTCGTCCGTCGTCCGTCTGTCAACAATTTCAAAAATCTTCTCCTCTGAAACCACTGGGCCAAATCTAACCAAACTTGGCCTGAATCATCACCAGAGTACGGCTTCTCAAAGTTGTGTTCGATTAGGCCGCTGTTACTAAAAATAGAACATAGGGGTAAATTGCAGTTTTTGGCCAATAACTCGAAAACCGTTACAGATATCAAAAATCTGACAAGGTAAAAATGATCAGCATGGCAAGATCTACCTGCCCTGCAATTTTGAAGAAAATCTGAAAAACCATCTAGGAGTTATAGCCCTTTTTCCGTTAAATTTTCAAAATTTTGGCATTTTTATTTTTTATTTCAAAATGTGTAACAGATAGAGGTCAAGTGTATATTGCAAAAATGTTCAGCATATCAAGGTCTACCCACCTTGAAATTTTGAAGAAAATCCATAGACCCTTGTAGGAGTTATTGTCCTTTTTTCACCGAATTTTTAAAATTTTCGTATTTTTCATCTTTTATTTCTGAAACTATAGAAGATGAAGGTCAAGTGTAAACTGATGAAATGTTTGCTATGCTGTGGCGACTTCAAAACTGATGTTGAAAATCCCCCAAAAAGGTGGGAAAATTCAACATTGTCAGATTTCAATGAAATTTGGTTTCCAAATAGATATTGATGTTGCGACTTCAAAACCGGTGTTGAAAATTGTTTGTTGACCGCCATTTTCAAAATGGCCGCCGAAAAAGGCGGGAAAATTCAACATTGTCCGATTTCAATGAAATTTGGTTTCCAAATAGATATTGATGTTGCGACTTCAAAACAGGTGTTGAATTGTTTGTTGACTGTCATTTTCAAAATGGCCGCCAAAAAAGGCGGGAAAATTCAACATTGTCTGATTTCAATGAAATTTGGTTTCCAAATAGATATTGATGTTGCAACTTCAAAACCGGTGTTGGAAAATGTTCGTTGACCGCCATTTTCAAAATGGCTGCCAAAAAAGGCGGGAAAATTCAACATTGTCCGATTTCAATGAAATTTATTTCCAAATAGATATTGATGTTGCGACTTCAAAACCGATGTTGAAAATTGTTTGTTGACTGCCATTTACAAAATGACGTCTCAACTTCAAAACTGGTGTCGAAAGTGGTCCTTAGGAAGAATGTTTTTTGTCAAAAAAAAAGCCCAACAAAGAAATATAGTAAAACATGATCAGACTTTAAAAACAGTTCAAGATATTAGAGGTATTCAAGCTACACTAATTTTAGAAAGTGAAGATCAACTGTATAACTTACAATGTTTCCTTGATTAAGGCAATTGAAAGCCAGGTGAGCGATACAGGCTCCTGGTAGCCTCTGGTTAATCGGAGGTATGTACATTATATGTAAATAATTTCTAGTCTAGTGTAAATGTACCACCTCCTCAAATTAGTCATATTATAAGCCTTCATAGATTCATATCGTTTAGAGTCAACATTATCATCGAACTTTTTCATTTTTCGTGGTTTGGCAATCGGACAAAAGGAAAAAGTCCGATGAAAACGTGGACTATTTACAAGTTTTATAGTATAGGACTACTCAATCTACTATAAAAAGCCAATGGTGATGCATGCGTTTCAATCTTGTACATGTAGTTTAGTTGTATTTCAATGTTTCAACGGTATTGAATGTCTATTGTCTTGGTGACAACCCTTTTGCACATGGATTTTAAAAGGTCTGTTCTTTTCTGTTATGCACTACGTTTTCTGCACATCTGCTACCGGTAGTTTGGATATAATTACCACCAAGATTCTTGCATCAAAGTTCAGTGGGGAAAAATATAGGTTTGGGATACGCATGGTTCGAGTGCAAGTAATCAATTTAGAGTATCTAAAAGAAATAAACCAGTTCAAGAAAATAAAAATAACATACATGAAGCAAGAAGAAAGAAAAGAAAAAAAATACGAAATCTATATAAACTATAAACTTGAATCCCAAAGTGAGACTGGAATGTAGTATTGCGAGTTTTGCCCTTTCATAATACCTAAAAAAGTGCATCTTACTATTGGTGTATATGGAACCAAGTAAGAGAGTACCAAAGTTGTATTTTACATTATTGAATGAGTCCTTTAATATTATATACTGGCGGTGACAAGTGAGCAATGTTCCCAACAATTGTATTGGCACAAAATTTCACTAGTCTTAGAGTACCTCTTGTTAACTAATCAGTTTGTGACCTTGGACTACCAAGGAAGATAAAAGATTGGAGAACGGAAGTTTTTTCTCTTTCACAAAATTCGTGAATCAAGTAAAATCAACTTTTAGTTTACAATCTTAGAATATAACCCCACATGATTTCGGTATAAGATTAACTTTTTTACTTTGATAAAATAAACAAACAGTTATCCCATATTAAAGAAACCGAAGTAGGGAAACTACAGTAAAATTTGTCCTGGCTTCGAGCCCCAGAAATATCTTATATTTAATTTAAACAGAAAATTTCTTTCCAACTTATCAAAACTTAGAATGAGTGCGTATGCTTTGGAAATTAAAACAGGAAGTTATAACCGACCACTCGTTCCTACTGAACAAAGATTTTGCAAATACTGCAAAAACCTTGTGGAAACTGAAATACATTTTATTTTGCATTGCAAATGTTTCAAGGAAATTAGGGAAAGATATGCTAATGTTTTAAATAATGATAACGCAGTATATCTGATGAAGAATTAATAAATATACTTCTTTTAACCCACAAAATATACAAGAAAGCAAAGGTATTTGCACTTTATTAAATGAAGTGTTCACTAGACGTGACTCAAAACCTCAGATGTTGAATACACTAGAAATAATTGGATACTCTTTTCTTCTTTTT
>MJUU01038516.1:15228-32208 GCA_002080025.1 Modiolus philippinarum | reverse complement strand
CTAAAATTTTTATTTTTCATCGGATTTCGATGGGATTTTTTTTCTTTGGATTCCTCTTGATGTAAGCTTTCAGTAGTATGTCAACAGATTTGGCATAGCTCTTACCGTTTGCGAGCTATGAGGGGCTGAAGGGGGCCAAAATCATAAATTTACAGATAACCTAAAATTTTTATTTTTCATAGGATTTTGATGGGATTTTTTTCTTTGGATTCCTCTTGATGTAAGCTTTCAGTGGTATGTCAACGGATTTGGTGTAGCTCTTACCGTTTCCGAGCTATGAGGGGCAGAAGGGGGCCAAAATTATAAATTTACAGATTACCTTAAATTTTTATTTTTCATAGGATTTCGATGGGATTTTTTTCTTTGGATTCCTCTTCAGTAGTATGTCAACAGATTTTGCATAGCTCTTACTGTTTCTGAGCTATAAAAGGTCAAAGAGGAATCATAAGGAGTCATTAGGGCTAATTTTTATTTTCCCTAGTTTGTGTCCAGCTAATTACTGGGTCAATCTCCTTATTGCATCCTTCTAATTATTGTGTCAAGCTCTTTCGTTTGTCCATACTCGCTTTAAATTACACTTTTTCAAATTTCAGTGGACGACATGCTGCGGTCGTATCATGCTGCGCTCGGCGTAGCCCTTTATTAACAGTAAAGCCAAAAAATTCCATAGGTCCAATTGTAATGAAATTTGCACTGCAGATATGTGAAGTATCAATCTTCCATAAGATAGATGGGTTTTAGTGGGTTCCCAAGTTAACATACTGAAAATGCGGTTTTATTGAAAATTACCATCATATGAAATTTTAAAAAATCCGGCATTTTTTATATCCAAATATAAAATGAACAAACATTGTGCTGAAAGAATGTTTAAATTCCCAACTTAAATATTTTACATATATCAAGCATTTTATTACATTATTTCACAATAAAATATCGGTTCAAACAAAAGGTCACAGAATTTTGCCCGGAGAGTTATCTAACCTGATTCTTTACTGATATGCCTACAACAAAGACTATAGGATTGTGGTCTTTACCTAATGTTCTAGTCATACATCTTAAGGATGTAGTAAGGTGAAATTTTATAAATCTACGGTTTTAATTTGATACCCTAAATGGAAAGAGCATTGTTAAAGGAATAAAGTAAGCTAAAAATTTTGATAGTTTATGGGCCTTGTTTTCATTATATTTCACAATTTAAAAAATGGCGGGAAAGGCTCTCTTGGACTTTAACCTTAGTATAGCATGGACACAATATTGATTTGTTTCACATGGAAGGAAAATCTACAATCTAATAAAATCTTGCTTACTGACTTAAAATTTGCTTCTGAAGACTTTGATGACTAGAAAATTTGGTGTAATGGGGCAAAATATTTTACATAGTTACACTGGATAAAATCAGAGAGATCCGAATGACTTTTACAAATTGCAAAAACCTCACCTTACTACATCCTTAAAAGGTTTAGACAGGTAAATTTAGATAATAATAACAAATACTATATGATTGTGGTCTTTTCCTCATGCTCTAGTAAAAATGTTAAGAGGTTGAGACAGGTAAATTATCAAAACATGGAATTTCATAAATCTAACATTTGTGCGAATTAAAGGTCAAATATTTATTGGATAGCAAAATATTTGGAAAAGGGATATTTGAAATGTTTTCATAGATAGTACATTGAAAATTTACATTTTGCAAATTATCTTGAGAAGAAAGTAGACAACTTTTCTTCATGATTAAAAATGCCTGTATTATAAAAAACAACTCATGAGTAAAGTAGAAAATAAATCTTTGGGGATATTTTCTAGAAAACAACAAAACACTTATTTTTACCTGCATGTTCATTGGAAATATTTAATTATGTATTCAAGCTATTTTGAAAATAAGTCTTGTAGTCCCATTGGGATATGGCTACAGTGGTTTTAAATAAAATTAGACAAAGTATAAGATATTAACTAATTAGCAATTAACGGATTTGATGCCTTTACATATGTTTTAATTTTTTCAGCTGGGTGCAAGGAGAATTAAACTGAACACCTTGGTGGACTTTCCTATAAAGAATATGGATATGTCTGATCATATATTACAGAGAAATTTAGTCAGCATTGAACATGAACATCAGATTTATGATTTGTATGGTGTTTGTAATCACTATGGTAACATGTTAGGAGGGCATTATACAGGTACGTTGTATATGGTGTATGTTATCACTATGGTAACATGTTAGGAGGGCATTATACAGGTACGTTGTATATGGTGTATGTTATATGTTATCACTATGGTAACATGTTAGGAGGGCATTATACAGGTACGTTGTATATAGTGTATGTTATCACTATGGTAACATGTTAGGCGGGCATTGTATACTTGTAGGTAAGTTTTATCTGATGTAGGTTATGCCATTTTGAAACATTTAAAAAGGCAATTTGATATCCAGTAAATTTCCCTAAGACAAAATCTTTACTTTTACACAGAATGCAATTTGGCTAATCATGGAAATTTGTATGCTATTAGTACAATAAAACTTTTTTACAAAGTCACCATTTGTGCAGCCATATTTTGGGATTATATACATGTAGGGTTTGCATTGTGTTGAGGGTTACTTGTATTTATACTGAACATTAAAAGGCAGATTTCGAAAAATTGACTTTGCCAGGTGGCAAATGAAATGCTTTAAGTTGTAAAATATACCCCTGCTCTGAAGGAGGGGGTATACTGTTTTACCTCTGTCCGTCATTCCGTCCGTCACAAATATTTTCGTCGCATTTTTCTCTGCACCTGCATCTTCACAGCCACTTGATATTTGGTATGTTGCTTTAGTATGGGGTCCTGTACTGCGCCTCCCCTTTTTTGGCCATATCGAATCATCACTTCCTGTTTACCGACTTTGTGCATTTTTCACTTTTCATTTTGAACATAGGACTTTTTCATCGCTCTTTTCTCAGCAACTGCACATGACAGCCACCTGATATTTGGTATACTACTTTAGTATGAGGTCCTATACTGTGTCTCCCCTTTTCAGCCATATTTGATCACCACTTCCTGTTTACTGACTTTGTGCGTTTTTTTACTTTTCATTTTCAAAATTGGACTTTTTCATCACACTTTTCTCAACAACTGTGCATGACAGCCACTTGATATTTGGTATGGTGCTTCAGTATGAGGTCTTTCAGCCATATCAAATTACCACTTCCTGTTTATCGACTTAGTGTGTTTTTTACTTTTCATTTTCAATATAGAAATTTTTTGTCACAATTTCTCTCAGCAACTGCACATAACAACCACTTGATATTTAGTATGGTGCTTTATCATGAGGTCCTTTACTGTGTTTACTCTTTACAGCCATATTGGATCCCCACTTCCTGTTTACCGATTTTTGCATTTTTAACTTTTCATTTTCAACATTGGACTTTTTCGTCACACTTTTCTCAACAACTGCGCATGACAGCCACTTGATATTTGGTATGGTGCTTCAGTATGAGGACTTATACTGCGTCTCCCCTTTTCAGCCATATTGGATCACCACGTCCTGTTTACCGACTTTGTGCGTTTTTTACTTTTCATTTTCAATATACATGTAGGGACCTTTTCGTCACACTTTTTCTCAGCAACTGCACATGACAGCCACTTGATATTTGGTATGGTGCTTTATCAAGAGGTCCTTTACTGTGTATCCCCTTTTCAGCCATATTGGATCACCACTTCCTGTTTACCGATTTGTGCATTTTTTACTTTTCATTTTCAAAGTTGGACTTTTTCGTCACACTTTTCTCAACAACTGCGCATGACAGCCACTTGATATTTGGTATGGTGCTTCAGTATGAGGCCTTATACTGCGTCTCCCCTTTTCAGCCATATAGAATCACCACTTCCTATTAATCTGTTTGTGTGTTTTTCCTTTTCATTTGTCAAATTGGACTTTTTCGTCACTCTTTTTTTCCCTGCAACTGTGTAAATGCATGTATTGTGTCAACACTTGTACTGTGTCCATACCTGTATTGTGTCCACACACACTTAATTTTACACTTGCCATATTGATACAGGGTTCAATGAGCGGGGGTATAACTGGCTGCCATTCGGCCACAGCTCTTATTTAATGAGGCTGTAATGTGCTTTAAAAATTATGCATCTAGACATAATGAAACTTAATAAAGCAAGCAAGGATTCTAAATACTGCCCATTTCTCGATCTAACTATCATCGTTGACTCTGGAAAAATTAAAACTAAAATTTATGATAAAAGGGATGATTTTGATTTCACTATTACTAATTTCCCTTTTCTTGATGGCGACGTTCCTGCAGCACCATCATACAAGGTGTATATATCTCAACTGGTACGATTCACACACGTCTGATCTACTCTTGACGACTTTAATGAACGTAACCTTACTATCACATCCAAACTATTAGAACAAGGTTACAGATTTCATAGATTGATAAACATATTTAAGAAGTTTTATAGAAGATATGAACATTTGGTATCTAAGTATAATGCGACTCGGAAACAGCTTATTACTAAAGGCATTTCTCACCCTGGTTTTTACGGAAATGTTGTTAAAAAATGTCAAAAAATGATAAAAAAATCCAGAAAAACTTGCACGTAACTTACATTCTTTACGTAATAGGGGATATTGACCGGATATTCTTCATGATTCCGTTAAATTGGCTTTGGGATCTAATGACCTGAAGATTTTACAATTATACTGGCATCTCACTGATACTGCCGATGTCTACTGAAATCCATGATGATTCTTTACCAAACCCTTCGGGAATTATTATTCCATAGTGTGACAATGTTTTACCAGCAGATTAGGCTCCTTGAGCTAGCCGGCAGTTTAGCGGCGAGCACTCCTCGACCCATCTTTCTAAATTACGTTTTGTCTATTCTTTCCTTTTCAAGATTGTGGTCTTAGAGTTAGTGGTCTACCTGTATTGGGTTTTATTTGTATGTTTATTATACTATAGGGAAACGGGATAGAGAAAGGGGAGGTTTGGGTACCCATTAACCGGTTTAACCCTAACGCTGGCTGTTGCCAATGCCTGTACCAAGTCCGGCTATCCCGAGTTCCTATTGTTATCTATGTTTGTCTTTTGTCATTTTATTGTTTTTCTTGTGCGGTTCCCTGGTTGATTGTGACATGTGATTGTTCTGTTCGGCCATTGTAGGTATTTCCTGTTATCTTCCTTTCATTAATTGTTTGACTCTTAAGGATAAAATGTCAGTACTGTTCGTAAAGCTGGGTGTCAGTTACGAACACGTAAAATAGCACAGTATGCTATTGATGTGATCTGTCAGCCATACCTACCTGTGTAATAATGAAACAGCCATAGACTTGAAGTAAAAATGTTACATATAATATGTATAACCATGCAGAAGCCTGTTGTAGAAATGCATTAAGTAAAAAATGGCATGAATTTTGTATAATCGATTTCTTAAAAATACTTTATGTCAAAAGTTATTTTAATTTTTGCTTTCCATATTTTTCAGCATACTGTAAAAATCCATTGGATGAAAAATGGTATGAATTTGATGATTCTAAGGTAAAACCCATAAGTGAAGCAGAGGTGAAAACATCTTCTGCCTATATGTTGTTTTACCAGAAGAGAGGCTTAAATACAAATGTAGTGGGAGGATTACAAAACAGAACTCACTGGATTTTCAAATTATGTCCTTCACTTCTTGATGCAGGGCAAATTGATATCAAAAGTAACAACGATGATATTTCCAGTCGTAAAGATGATCATGTTCGTAACGTTCAAAATCAAGAAAATGAAGAAAAGGAAGGGATTTTTTCACGACAGAATAGTGGGCGAAGTGATTTATCAGCGAAAGGTGAAGAGAGAAATACATCAAATGAAACTCATGCTGACAAAATTTTGACTAATGTTAATAAGTTGCATGCTCATGGTGGTGCAACGGGACACGTATCTTCAAAACTTGTTCATAATGTGTCTTCATCTCATACAGTTTCACCAGAAATGTTACATAGTGCATTAAATAATACATCTAAGTCAAATTCTAACAATGTACAATATACTGAAAGTCAGGGGTCAAAATCTATAAATAGAAATGGAGACTTTAGGTTTGACACTTCTGATGGTTCATATGATGTTGATTTAAGAGTGAAATTACCTCCGGATAATGGGATGAAACAGACTAGTGTCAAAGTAGATATTCCTAGATCAAATTTGTATGAACGTCAGAATGTCGGCAGACAGATAAAGCAGGACAAACCATCTCCATCAACACAAAATGTCGAACTTCCGTTTAAGAGTTACTCTGAAAATAATTCTAACACAGGAACATTAAATTATAGTTCAATTAATCAAAAATCAAAGGAACTTTCTCAAAGACCTCCACAAAAAGATCAGAAACAATATCCACAACAGAAGCCGAGAGCAGAAAGTGACACTCAAAGAAAACAGACAGTACCGTCAAATAAACGCTATGACGAAGTTGATTCTAGGAGAAATGTTACCCAGTCATCACCTCAACCCCCTAAAAGACAAATTCATACAAACTGGTCCACACCTCAACCACCTCGTAAAAATCAACCAACCCAACAACCTCAGACACCATTCAAAAGACAAAACTCCATTCCAGTTAAGAGAAGCTCTAGTGCCAGTAGGGGTTACTCAAGACTTACTCCTTCAAGATCCGAGGAAGATTTGCCAACACAAAGCACGATCAGAACTTATAATCAAAGGGAAATTGAGAAAGAAGCTTCTAGTATCAGTAGTAAGTAGTTCTTATAAAAATAAAAGCTGACATGTAGAGTAAATTGTATATCAGGGTAGCTTCATTATACCCTCCGCAAACAAAGTTTGGGGGGTATATAGGAATCACCATGTCTATCACATTGCTGTGTGGATGCATCATGGGAAGGCGATGTGTCGCTTACCAAATTACCTTGACTTTGACCTTTGACCTTTATAATAGTAAAACCATGTGCATTTCTTGTCCAGAGCAGAACTTTTGTACCGTAGCACCTAGGATTATCAAACTTGGTGTCTGGATGCATCATTGGAAGACGATGTGTCGCGTACCAAATTTAGGTCACTGTGACCTTGACTTTGACCTTTGACCTTTATGATAGTAAAACCNGAGCAGAACTTTTGTACCGTAGCACCTAGGATTATCAAACTTGGTGTGTGGATGCATCATGGGAAGACAATGTGTCGCGTGCCAAATTTAGGTCACTGTGACCTTGACTTTGACCTTTGACCTTTATGATAGATAAACCGTGTCCAGAGCAGATTTCTTGTACCGTAGCACCTAGGATTATCAAACTTGGTGCGTGGATTATCAAACTTGGTGTGTGGATGCATCATGGGAAGATGATGTGTCGTGTACCAAATTTAGGTCATTGTGACCTTGACTTTGACCTTTGACCTTTGTGATAGCAAAACCATGTGCATTTCGTGTCCGGAGCAGACATTTTGTACCGTAGCACCTAGGATTATCAAACTTGGTGTGTGGATGCATCATTGGGAGACGATGTGTCGCGTACCAAATTTAGGTCACTGTGACCTTGACTTTGACCTTTATGATAGTAAAACTGTGTCTGGAGCAGAATTTTTGTACCGTAGCACCTAGGATTATCAAACTTGGTGTGTGGATGCATGGGAAGACAGTGTGTCACGTACCAAATTTAGGTCACTGTGACCTTGACTTTGACCTTTGACCTTTATGATAGTAAAACCGTGTCCAGAGCAGAACTTTTTTTCAGAAGCACCTAGGATTATCAAACTTGGTGTGTGGATGCGTCATGGGAAGACGATGTGTCCCGTACCAAATTTAGGTCACTGTGACCTTGACTTTGACCTTTGACCTTCATGATAGTAAATCCTTGCTCATTTTATGCCGAAAGCTTGGTTAAATCAGGTTTGTATACACCAATTTATATATTATTTAATTTATTACCCTTTAAATGAAGTACATGTACCAGATATGAACTGACTGAATAATTTCAGTCCTGACAGGCTTTATTTCTGTTAGATTTTCTTTCCAATTACCATGTTGCTAAAGGTAAAATTTCAAAATGACATGCCTTGGTACTCAAATGCAGTTGCGGGGGGTATTAGTCTGGCTTTGCAGACAGCTCTAGTTTCAGTAGGTTTATTGTTGATTAAGGGCTATTTTTTTGAAATGAATATGATGATCTGTAATTTTATATGTTCAAGAAATCAGGAAAAAAAGATTCTGTATATGTTTTTCTAAATTACTTTGTCTGAAAATACCATGATTTGTTGCAAGCATTTGAAGCATCCTTATACATATACATTGTAGTTCAGCAGAAATAGATAATCACAAAATTGACCAATAGGGACAAAATGTGAAATAAAGTATCCTTGAAAATAAGTTGGTTTGCAATAACTTCCCACATAAAGCCCCTACATCAACCTCTGTAATATTTCAGCTGTGTTTTTCATAAAAGCACATTAGGCAATGATAAAAAATATCCTAGATTCTCATCCCCGAACGCTCAGATTTTTTTAGCTCGCCTCAGAAATTTTTATTTTCAGTTTTGATCAATTTCAGAAAATTTCTTTTGAAATGACAGCATTTTTAGTTCGCCTCAGAGAAGTTGAGGGGGACTATTGGAGTACCCCCAGCGTCCTCGTCCGCGTCTATGTCTACGTCTACGTCCGCGTCCGCATTTAAGTATATATCTTGGTAACTATGAAAGGTAGGATCATCAAACTTTGTATACAGATGCATCTTGGGCTATCTCACAGCCTCCAAGAAAATAAGGTCTCTTTGACCTATATTTTCCGCTTGAATGACTTACATTCAAGTTTACGTCTCAGTTCAGATCTCAGTCACTATATATGCTAGGATCATGTAACGTTGCATATGCATGCATCTCTGATGGTAGGTCAGCATCCAGGCAAAATTAGGTCACTTTGACCTATATTTTCCGTTTGAAGGACTTACATTCAAGTTTACGTCCGAGTTCAGATCTCAGTCACTATAAATGGTAGGTTCTTGTTACCTTGCATATGCATGCATCTCTGATGGTAGGTCAGCATCCAGTCAAAATTAGGTTGCTTTGACCTATATTTTCCGCTTGAAGGACTAACATTCAAGTTAACGTCTGAGTTCAGATCTCATTCACTATACATGGTAGGATCATGTAACCTTGCATACACATGCATCTCTGATGGTAGGTCAGCATCCAGTCAAAATTAGGTCACTTTGGCCTATATTTTCCGCTTGAACGACTTGCATTCAAGTTTATGTCCTAGTTCAGATCTCAATTACTATACATGTTAGGATCATGTAACCTTCCATATGCATGCGTCTGTGATGGTAGGTCAGCATCCATGCACAATTAAGTCATTTTTACCTATATTTTCTGCTTGATTGATTTACATTCAAGTTTAGGTCCGCATACTGATCTCAGTCACTATACATGTTAGGATCCTGTAACCTTGCATATGCATGCATCTCTGATGGTAGGTCAGCATCCAGGCAAAATTGGGTCACTTTGACCTACATTTTCTGCTTGATTGACTTAAATTCAAATTTGCTGAAGAGTTCAGATCTCAGTCACTGTACATGTAAGGATCATGAAAAAGAAAGGAAAAGGGGTAAATGTCAAGGAGACAACATCCCATATCCAGGTTAAAACTTGCATATGCATGCATCTCTGACAATGTGCCTTAACAAGGCGAACTTTGTAATCGTTGATTACCTATGTTTAACAAAATGTGATAGAACATATAAAGTAAAATTTACCCACGGTGACCCCAAATTTTGAGAAAAAATGGATGAGAATCCAGGAATTATTTTACTATGGCCATATGTAATCACTTAGGAATTACAAGATTTGGAAAGATGTTTCAGTGGTTACAGATGCAACTTTGATAAATTTTAAAAATGCAATACTGAAAATCAAAAGTTTCGATTTACTTAGGATCAAACATTCATACATAGATATATGAAATTAATTAACAATTGTGAAAACACCTAGCCAGTAAACCTTATATGTGTTGATGATCCTACATCCATGGGGTAAAGACATGGATGTAGCATTATTTAGTATCTAGGCAATGAATTCCTAGTTTTAGGGGCCATGTTCAACATACCAGAAGATATGAGCAAAGCTCATTGTTGAAGGCTGCATAGTGTTGTTGACTTTGTGATGAAGAAAAACAAGCATTGTTCTATTGCTTGGTTTTTACCATGTATTGGTAGAGACTTTATTTTATCATTTGCATTTACTCCATATCCTTTGGTTGTTTATGGACATTATTTTCTTTACAGAAACTGTGATACCAAGCAACAAAGGAGTTCTTGATATGATCAGTACATTCAACACAATGTCGAAGAAATACAATGGAGGAAATGAAAAGGACAAGCCACCAACTGTACCTCAAAACAGAAGAACAGACACCATGAAACCAACACGAAATGATGCATACAGACGAAGCGAAAGTTATCAAATGGCCAAAAGTAACATTGATCAGATTGATGATCGAAACAGAGACAATGTCTCGAAGTCTAGTGATGATGTGTATGACCAGAAGAGACGCCAGCAAAATAACAAGTCAGATTATCCTCCAAACAAATCAAATTATTTCAACGATACACAAAGATCCTCAAGGGAAGTTAGTGATCGGATACCAATTCCCAAGTCAAAAACTGATGATAATTTATCGTACAATACTCCATCACATATTTATGAAGCTGGTTCTAGAAAACCTTTCTGTGAACCGAGTCCTTCAGACAGTTCTTCATACACCGAGGATATACCTCGTTATAAACCACATAAACATTACATAATTAAACCAAAGGAAAAGGTCAAGTCATTTAGAAAGGAGAAGATGTACTCTCCTTGTATGAAAGAATCATCAGTGTGATATATTTATGTCTTAGTTATTTACTGCATCAGCATTTATTGAATTCAAACTGCTTATTTTACTGTGAAAGTACTACTGTTTGTGGGGTCCCAATTTTTTAGATTTTACAGTTCACTAACACCATAAAATTAAGTTCACAGCAAAATGCGTTTTTCCCTAGATTCATAATGCATAATTCAAAATTACAAAGTTGAGAACCCACAAAATAGTGATTTTTATGAAACCATGAAATTTGATGTCCATGAATAAAAGTATTTCCATAGTACATGTATATTAAAACTTTCCATTTGAAACCGACAATTTCTCCCACCGATTTTTCCTCAGACATTTTGAATTCTAAAGAGGAATAATAATATAGGTCTCTGATTTATTAAAGTATTTGATAATTTTTTAACACTTTAAAAAAAAAAATGAAAATTAAAAATTTTAAAATTCAGAAAGATTTTGGCCCTTTTAAGACAAATTTCTTAATTTTTTTTTATGTTGTAAAATTATGAGACAGTTTAAATTGTGTGCCAAATTTTAAACTTTTGTTTGGTGCAGAATTGTTGAAAAGTTGAGGTATAAATTAAATGGTGCTATGTAATGTAACATGAATGAATACTTAAAAGAAAAATCATTGTGAAGTCTGTTGTTTGTTATTCTTTAATAATTGATAAAAAAATTATGTAGTAACATGGATTTTTCTAGCATTCCACAGACTCTAGTTAAAAGATTCTTTCTAAATGAGAATTATTTCAAAATCATGCAAAATTCCCCAAAATTTATATTTACATCCCAAATTTTGATTTTAAATGGTGAGATTTCTTCAATTAAGCTTAAAACTACCTTTTCCAAAAATACTCTGATAAACCCTGATTAAAAAAAACAAAAATGTGCAATGTACAACAACTGAGAAGTTGCAAATAGGACTTTTTTCCATGGTCAGGGAATGATGTAACAAAACTCAGCATGATGTAATTTTTCTTGGATTTCTCTAAAGCTTATCCCTATTTACTTCAATTAACACTTGAAATTTTCTTCGTTTCTCATCTTTTGTCAAACATTTCAGAACAGGAACCTCCATGTTACTTTCTCAGATCCACAAATACATCTACCAATTTTCATACAGCTTTATTCAACAACAAAAAAAAAACTTGACTATCAGAGCCAAACCCCTAACTTTCAGAGAAATTAAGTTTTTTGCCACACGAAGAAATAAGCATTATGATAAAAGCTAGGGGCACCACTTAATTTGGAGAATAATGCATTATTGTGTAGTTTGCTGTTATCAAAGTTGACACAGTGAATCTATTCATCTTGTTCCTTGCTCTTCATTCTGCATTCTCTGTTGGCTTTTAATCTGCAACTGTTTCAATACTTCAAGCCAGATTCCTCCAGAAATTTCAGGATATCTCGTTCTCATGGATCAGGTGTGCATTTTTTCCCTGAAATTTTGATGCTACTGATTTTAGGAGTTCACTGGACTGAAAAAAAAGCTCTGTATTTGTAGTACAAAAAAAGTGTAGTTGTTTTATGTAACATTCATCAATTTTCTTAGATTTGCCTCCCGTCTTCTTTGCCAACTTTGAAAGAAAAAGAAAGGACAAAATAATGTTTTTTTTTATGTTTTAGCAAAACAGAGGCTTCTTCCAAGATGATCAACATGGCTTACCTTTAAGTTGTAGTAGAGTTAACATGCCAAGTCAGTTTGAAATAAATTAATGCATTTTAAACCTGATTAGGATTGTATTGTTTAGTAATCACAACAAGTCTTCATTAAATAAATGCAAGGGTGATCCTCCTTTATATAAGTAACTTCACATGACTAAAACAGAATTTATTTCTACATGTATTTTTTATACTGTTTGGGTTGTTTAATAACCACTAAAATAGGGGAAAATAATTGTGTATATATCATTGAAAACATAGGTGATTTGTATATTTCAATGAAAAACTGGATCTTACATGGAATTTCATCTATATACACGTATGACATAAAATAAATTTGATCAAATAATAGAAAATCTGTTTTGTCCAAATAATGATAAAACCTGATGAATATTTTTTGAATTGAAGTTGGCAAATTCTTTGATTTTGTTTTATGATGTTTTGAAAGTTTTACAGAAATCAAACTTGGACATAAGACTGGTTTATAGCTGTTACGACATTCTTGTTTTGTATGAAGAAAGTTATGGCTGTGCCATACAAACATAATACATATCAAATTATTTTGTTATTATATATGTTGAATATCAGAATGAAGTTGTATTATATGACTTATAAATGGCAATGTCTACCTCATGTCTATAGGGTAGATTGTAAATACAGTGTGAAATCTAAGATTTCTTATTTCAATTATTTAATGGATAGATGGTTTTAGTTTTTAAATGTTTTTCCGATATTCTGCTTATGTCTTACATGAGTAAACTTAGTTTTTACATGTTTTTAGCTCACCTGGCCTAAAAGGCCATGTGAGCTTTTGCCATCACTATGCGTCTGTCGTCCGTCGTCCGTCCGCCTGTCTGTCAACAATTTCAAAAATCTTCTCCTCTGAAACCACTGGGCCAAATGTAACCAACCTTGGCCTGAATCATCACCAGAGTACGGCTTCTCGAAATTGTGTTCGATTAGGCCGTAGGTCAAACAACATGGCCGCTATTACTAAAAATAGAACATAGGGGTAAATTGCAGTTTTTGGCCAATAACTCGAAAACCGTTACAGGTATCAAAAATTTGACTGGAGTAAAAATGATCAGCATGGCAAGATCTACCTGCCCTGCAATTTTGAAGAAAATCTGAAAACCCATCTCAGATTTATAGCCCTTTTTCCGTTAAATTTTCAAAATTTTTGCATTTTTATGCCTCCGTGAAACAAAGTTTCAGGGGGCATATAGTTTTTGGTCTGTCTGTCTGTTTGTCTGTTTGTCTGTTTGTCCACAAAAAACTTTAACATTGGGTATATCTTTTGAATGGTAAATGATAGGGCTCTCATATTTTGCATGTGTATTCCTTGTGGAAAGACCTTTCAAACGATACCAAAATTTTGGACCTCATGACCTTGACCTTGACATGTGATGGACTTTTTGAAAAAAATAATAAACTTTAACATTGGGTATATCTTTTGAATGGTAAGTGATATGGCTTTCATATTTTGCATGTGCATTCCTTGTGGCAAGACCTTTTAATTGGTACCAGAATAGTTGACCTTGTGACCTTGACCTTGGGCTGTGAACAACAGCATAAAAACTTTAACATTGAGCATATCTTTTGAATGGTAAGTAATAGTTCTTTCATAGTTTCCATGTGTATTCCTTGTGGAGAGACCTTTCAGTTGGAACCAGAATATTTGACTTGTGACCTTGACCTTGGCATGTGACTGTCCAGTAAAATTTCACCAAAAAAGATGAAATTATATTTCGTTTTATTTTATATTTATATATATAGATATTAAACTCATTTATGATGAAATGTTTCTTGATATCTATAGAATTTTTTTTGTAAAAAAGATTTTTTAGATCATTCAGCATATTTTCTTCATTTATGCACTTTCGTTTTTACAGGTACTATATACATATTATATATATCAATGATGAGGGATGTTACTAAAAATATCTATTATTTCATTTCTTCTCTTCTGTGTATTCCTCCACTTTTGGGGAACCAGTATTGATGATCCCTGGTGTAATCAAAGTACTGATAATACTGATAGACAGAAAACNATATCAGAATGAAGTTGTATTATATGACTTATAAATGGCAATGTCTACCTCATGTCTATAGGGTAGATTGTAAATACAGTGTGAAATCTAAGATTTCTTATTTCAATTATTTAATGGATAGATGGGTTTTAGTTTTTAAATGTTTTTCCGATATTCTGGTTATGTCTTACATGAGTAAACTTAGTTTTTACATGTTTTTAGCTCACCTGGCCTAATAGGCCATGTGCGCTTTTGCCATCACTATGCGTCTGTCGTCCGTCGTCTGTCCGCCTGTCTGTCAACAATTTCAAAAATCTTCTCCTCTGAAACCACTGGGCCAAATGTAACCAAACTTGGCCTGAATCATCACCAGAGTACGGCTTCTCAAAATTGTGTTCGATTAGGCCGTAGGTCAAACAACATGGCCGCTGTTACTAAAAATAGAACATAGGGGTAAATTGCAATTTTTGGCCAATAACTCGAAAACCGTTACAGATATCAAAATCTGACATGGAGTAAAAATGATCAGCATGGCAAGATCTACCTGCCCTGCAATTTTGAAGAAAATCTGAAAACCCATCTCAGAGTTATAGCCCTTTTTCCGTTAAATTTTCAAAATTTTTGCATTTTTTATTTTTTATTTCAAAATGTGTAACAGATAGAGGTCAAGTGATTTTGCAAAAATGTTCAGTATATTAAGGTCTACCCACCTTGAAATTTTGAAGAAAATCCATAAACCCTTGTAGGAGTTATTGCTCTTTTTTCACCGAATTTTTAGAATTTTCGTATTTTTCATCTTTTATTTCTGAACCTATAGAAGATGAAGGTCAAGTGTAAACTGATGAAATGTTGGCTATGCTGTGGCGACTACAAAACTGATGTTGAAAATTGTTCCTTAACCGCCATTTTCAAAATGGCTGCCCCAAAAAAGGCGGGAAAATTCAACATTGTCCGATTTCAATGAAATTTGGTTTCCAAATAGATATTGATGTTGCGACTTCAAAACCGGTGTTGAAAATTGTTCATTGACTGCCATTTTCAAAATGGCCGCCAAATAAGGCGGGAAAATTCAACATTGTCCGATTTCAATCACATTTGGTTTCCAAATAGGTCTTGATGTTGCGACTTCAAAACCGATGTTGAAAATTGTTTGTTGACTGCCATTTACAAAATGACATCTCGACTTCAAAACTGGTGTCGAAAGTGGTCCTTAGGAAGAATGTTTTTTGTCAAAAAAAGCCCAACAAAGAAATATAGTAAAACATGATCAGACTTTAAAAACAGTTCAAGATATTGGAGGTGTTCAAGCTACACAAGTTTTAGAAACTGAAGATCAACTGTATAACTTACAATGTTTCCTTGATTAAGGCAATTGAAAGCCAGGTGAGCGATACAGGGTCCTTTGAGCCTCTGGTTTATCTGACATTCTTGTTATGTCTTATATCAATTGACCTTAAAATCATGGATTTTGAATCAATAGTAAAAGATAAACCATGTTAAAATCTAAAATACTGTATTCGACCTAATAACTGCCCAGGGCGTTTAGAAAATTAAAAAATGGGGACACCTAATTGAGTCGGCAAAACCAAAATTTTAGCATAGCTGCTTCTCTCATATTTATAAGTTTCTATAATGCACTTCCAACTTCAGGTGATGTATAACATGGTGAAAAAGAAATTTATAACCATAATAATTCACTTGAATGGGGGATCAATAAATAGATTTCCTTACTACGATGTGATGAGAGGTATGAAAACATTCTGTTTCTTATAAATTATGGCAATAATAAAGCAGCTTCATACTCGTACATGAGACAATAAATGTAAGTTTATTTTGGCAGTTTGTGCATTTTGACTTTGAAATAATGTGAGGGGCACTTATTGAAGCAGGCAACTTAATTAGGTTGAATATGGTACTGCTTCCTCCCTTTGTTGGTTTTGTTTGAAAATAACATTTGAATCAAAGATGGTTTTAGCTTTAACAAAAATAGTGTTGCTTGAAAGTAGTGCAGTATTGTATCATTTTTAAAAGACATTTTTTTTAACCAGTCACAAATTCTGTAACTATAAAAGAAACTGACATTTTTTTGTATGTCAGAAGACACTATTTATTTCAGACTTCCATTATGCATCTATTTATCTTTATCATGACAATTCATTGGTTTTGTTACTTATACAGTTTTAATTTGTTCATCCATTCTAGATGATTTGTTTGTTGCAAAATTTAAATTAAGTACAAAAAACTTATTGTCCATTCCAAATGATTCATCTGTGGTAAAATTTACATTAAGTAATATACAGGTACATTTGGCACTTGCAAACTTGAACCATTGTACCTAGTAGTACTGGTATAATAAAATCTATTTATCTCTGATGTTATCTGTTATAGAACTTTAAATAAACAACAGTTTCGAGGAATAAAAGGAACTTGTAATTTTTAG
>MJUU01038512.1:26019-38019 GCA_002080025.1 Modiolus philippinarum | reverse complement strand
CCCCCCCCCCCCCGTCAAGTTAAATGGTCGGTCCCTAATAATTTCTACTTGTAGCCTAACTCACAATGTTAGCTCTTTAGCCGATGATAGTTTGTTTGTCTTCTGTGTACAGTTTCCACAAGTATTTTGTTCTATTAAAGATTATATCACAATATAATGTGTCACACGTATAAAATAATCTCCGTATTTGTAAGCGTGCTAAAAATAGCCATTTATTGATTTTATGTAAAGATTTGCTCAACACTACAAGGTGCTACACAAATACGTATGAGAAATACAATGTCGTTTTACAACGAGCAAGAATTTAAAAATTGCCCGTGCACTTTTTTGTCACGAAAAATGACGAATAATGATCCTCATGCACGACTGCGTGTTAAATAAAAATCGGCAAACACGTTGCATGAAAATAACCCTGTGCAAGCCTCAAATAACCCACGTGGTTGTGTTACAAAGCAGTACAATAACTTTTCGCGCGGAAAAACTGTAGTTTGTAAGAATTGTATGAACCAATCACCGTTTACAAAACCAAAAGTTTTTCAACTTAGTATTTCCCTCTCCATTATATATACAATTTACATTTTGATATTATTGTTATTTATGATGCCTGCGTATGTAATTGCAAATATTAAAATAAAAAAAATCTGATAATGTGTTTATACCACCTCCCTCGTCTGGGTTACACGCATGTATGTATTTACTTGTTGTTACAATAATTTTGTTGTATTGATGTGTCTAAATTATGAATGTTATATTTGTAATTACCCCTTGAAGGACCTTGATTGGAATAAATGTATCTTAATCTTAATCCTATTGGCTATGGTCATTATTTGGGCATTGAATCTGTACTCCATAAGACGGAAGGGCACACTGTACTAAATGCTTGTGAAAAACTTGACATGATCGTTTATGCATCGAGGAGTCAGGACCACCATCACTTTGTGGAATCGGTATCTACTCCCCAAATTACCACTGCATGTCAAATTTCAATGGTTACGACTACTTGTACAAACTGTGCGATCTGCTTGATAAAAATTTAAAGCGATCGTTCATATATGACCAAGGGGTTTCGGTCGTGGATTTGAGTAGTACGCCACAAATGCAACTGTGCATTAAATAGACGAATTTCAAATTTCGTTTTATGAATGAATTGCCCCGATTTACCTGGGGTCAATTGGAGTAAATTGCGTCACGTAACATTGTGACGTCAAAATTTTCTGGGAAAATTCACCAATAGACTATATCCGAGCTGTGGTTTCAGGATTCACCGGACCACTTTTCAACACGTCACAGTATAGAAAACATTACGTCATAAAGCTTAAAACGTCTTTTAACTGGTCACATGAGGCGGACATGTTTGTGACGTAGGGCGGACAAACAACCACTGGTGAAACTCGGATATGGCCTATTGGAAACTCGTCTATACTAAAGACCTGCAGCGTATATAAGCATGACAATACGGGACTTTGCGGGATACTGGTCTTTTTAGCCTAACAATGTCTTCTGGAAAGCAGATGATCCCACTTACTTCACAAGAAGCTAGGTTGCCTCTACATGACCCATTGTTGAAAGCTGGTATCGGTAGAATGTCTACTATTAGGTCTTCAATGTTTTATATAAGTTGCTCCTTAGTTCTTTGTTTGGAAATTCCGAGACGACTCCAGTACTGAAGGGCACTCTTGACCATCTTTGATTGTCTCCTATACAATATACGGAGACCCTGGTTCTATCAAAAGTTTTTTTGCTTTGTTGATGACTTTGGCAAAGATGAACATATATATCCTTATCTGAATTTTGGATTTTCTATTTAGTTTCTTTTTGGTTATTTGTTTTCTATCAGCTTTAACACGTTTTCGGTTAAATGGACTTCCAAATGTTTTGGTTTTATCTGCATTGATGAGACATAAGATGTCGAAATGCACATATGCAGAAAATAAATTAACAGTAACTTTGGTATTTTTGTTATTTATTACCACTTGGAAGATGCCTCTGCTGGTAGACTGTTAATCCCCGAGGGTATTCACCAACCCAGTAGTCAGTACTTCGATGCTGACCCGAAACGGATTTTATTGAAAGTTACAATATCTAAATTTTACAAAATTTTGTTTAAAACTAAGGAATATCTCCCTCATGCATAGCTCTGTCCTTATCTGAATTTTGGCTTTTCTTTATATATATTTTTTGTTACTGTTTTCCATCAGCTTACCACGTTTTCGGTTTATGGACTTCCAAATATTCTGGTTTTATCTGCACTATTGAGACATAAGTTGTCGAAATGCGCATATGCAGAAAATTAATTAACAGTAACTCCGGTACTTTGTTATCTGTCATAACCCTCTCCTTCCTTCTATTTCTCAATAATGTGCCCGTGTTTTGACATGCATAAGTTGCGTCTTGAGGAGTACATATCGATTCAATATGCCCGTGTTTTGGAAATAGCATATTCTTTTTATGCATGTTGGTATTAATTCTCCACTGTTTGGTCCATTTTCTTACTGTCATAACGTCTTTGATTGATTTTATAATTTCTGTAGTATATTTTCCTGCGTGTCATATTCTTGCATCAGCCGCAAATTTATAATCATCGAATGTGACCTGATTGAAACTGTCAGATGTAAAAATGTTAAACAGATTTGTTGCTGGTACTGATCTTGTGGTTTTCCTATTTTTGATTGAAAGATATTGCTTTGGTATGTCCATAGGGTACATTTTGCTGTTTTTCTGACAGGGAGTAGATCCACCTCCATATATTCCTTGTTACTAACAAATAAAGAATTGTGACCAGTAGACTTTTTTCTTCACGCGGAATCGAACACCTATGGGAGGTCTATGAAGTAGCCATAAAATTACTCGATATTTTATCTATTGGCATGATAAGTGGTATGTGAGTATACCTTGATATCTCAATAGGTCTACGAAAAAAAAATCTGCAATCAGTTTGTTGCAGAATGTCAGTATGACGGAATGACGGACGGCGTAAAACTTTGTTGTACGAGTATAGAATAATAGACTTTTGTAATATGTGAACGAATGATTGGCCTTTTTTATTAAAAGTGTTGCTGCAGCAACAGCTTCCCTTGTCATCATCAGGTTGAATGAATATATTTAATCGGATATTCATTTGATTGGTTGTAAATTGCCAGAAAAAAGTCAAAGTGACTTCACGATGTGCAATAATTTTGAGCAATTGCGTGCTAATTTGACATTTAAATGAAAATCTAGTCTATATTTTCTAAGGGTTTTTCTTTTCAATCAATGCCCAAATTTTCTTCAGGTTTTCCTATTTACATATATAATTGTTTATCATGGTTATTCTTGTAATGTAAAAATTAAACTTTTTTCTGACCATCTGTATAAAAATATTGCACACATTTCCTGATATTACTTGCCAAGTTTTCTTACAATAAACTCGATGACTGACCTGTTAAATGTTGTATTGTCTGTTGGTCCTTTGTCGGGCAATGAATGACAGTGTTTGTAAGAGTACTTTGCCCGATATGTTATGCTTGTTGGCGACCCTGCATGACAAAATGGATGTAGCGTTGTTCAACATTTAGCAAGTGAATTCCGCTGATATCGGTGCTAGAGGCCGTCTTGAACTTACTATTATTAAGGTAGGAGTGTTTGCTCTTTTTTGAAGGTCATGTAGGTGGTAATATGGAATCATACACATGTAATCACTTATGTTGAAACTTTATTTTCTTAGTTATCATTTCTGATAATTGGATTCTGATGATCATGTACAAGTACCCCTGATAATCAAATACCTTTTACAATGTACAGTATTTATTATGTACCCGATGAATGGCCATTGGATCTAGGTAAAATATTTGCTCAGGGCTGTATAAAAACCAATTTTCCCTCTGGAATAACATATTCAAACATCTGCTACCCATGAAAATACTAGTCAGATCAATTGGAACTGAACTTGGTCACAATGTCCCGACTCTCATTTATTCCAATGACAGCAACACTGCCAGCAGTGCTGTGAGCACTTTGATTGTTATCACTGATCAAAGGTCGTTGTTTATAAAGTGTGTATAAACATTGTGAAGTATAAAAGATTACTTACTGCATATATATAGAAAAGTTCTGACCTGGTTAAATATTTTCAAAGTATTAATTTTCAAGAAAATAATCTTTATAGGCAATGTCAATTACTAATGATTGTTTATCGGGTGTTGTGAAGATTTGAAAAACGAACTAAAATCCTATTGACATATGAAAATAACATGTTCGGGTCAACACTAGGTCAATTTATCACGAGACAGGGGCCGGTAACATACGACATTGATAGACCGGGCCCCATATATATATGGGGAACGGTCTATCAATATCGTATGTTACCGGCCCTGTGCTGTGTCAGTATTTTCAGTTTAATACAATGTTAAACAAATGGCCACGTTAATGGCGGAGTACAATTTGCAGTGCAATATTTTCTCCAAATTTAAATCGCCGAAATAAAATAAAATTGGTTACATATGCACAAAATTATTATTATAAGTCTTCAAGCTAGATGCTGCGGTAGACTCGAGGAGGGAAAAACCAAGTTGGCAAAGTGGGTGTGTGTGCAGTGAAATAAGGTGGCGGCCCGGGTGGCGGTCACTACTTCTGCCCTAGGACCTCTTTGGATCAAATATAGGTTAACAAGACTGATTTGTAATATGATCAATATTGATTACATTCCTTAAGTTGCATATATCATATTGAAGCAGTATTGAAGTAACTTACTGTATTAGTGTCAACGTAAAACTTCCCTTCTATTTTTAGAAAAATGGAAATTTCAAATTTGTTTAACCAATAGAAAAATTTCCTACATGTTGACTCTCGAGAAAGAGTAAATAAAACCAGTATACTAGTAGATTTGAAAATAGAAATGTCATTTCAAAAACAATAGTGATCATATTCCTGGAGTTGAAATTTAAGTTGGATGTAAATTGAAGGAATGACTTTTTCTCCTAATTCAAAAACTTATTTTACATCTTGAGTAAAAAATAAATAAAATTTTCTTCGAATTTAAAATTAATGATGTTTTAAAGAAGCCCTAATATTCTCCTTTTTTGAAGATTTCTAACATCATAATGACTGCAACTTATTTTAAGCATGACAACCGACAAGAAGAAAATGTTCTGAAAAAAAAGAAACAACTTTTGTTTCAGATAAAAACAGAAATATCGAAGTATGCGTACGCTGTTCCATTCGAGCATTGAATATATTTTTTTTGTCCACACATCTATAGAATGCACTAGATCGGTCAGTTTTTAAAGTGTAACTGTTGTGTAAGGTGTAAGTTTTACAGTCAGGATCTGGGACAGTAACGGCCATATGAGTAACACATTCTGACCTCTTACACCCCTTGGTGCCCATGCATTCAGTACAATTTCAAAATTTTAGGCTTCTGGCGAATTATCTATAAAATTAATGCTCACCTTGAGATTTACATTGAGGAAAAAAACCTCAAAATGTCTAGTTTGACATGTTGATAAATTAATTAAGACAATGGTATGGGATGGTAAAAGAAAAGGAGAACCAGGGGTACTACTTACGTTTTGTATGTTTTGGATCTGTTTAGAAACAGAATCCGACACTTTGGCTTAAGGATTGTCTACAAATCTTCATCAATATTGACGTCATAGCCTAACAAATAGTGACATAGGAATAGTGTCCTTCCAGATGAGCCGATTTGTAATTTTGGTAACAGTTTGCATCTGTCGATATATAGAAGATCATTGGCGGATCCAAAGGGGGGGTCCGGGGGTTGGAACCCCCCTTTTTTGAACAATTATGTATTTTTTTTTTATAAAATTCCTGGTGTTTTACTAAGAAATAACCCAAAAATTTTCGCGGTTTTGATGCAATTGTCAGTAATCCTACATGAGATTCCTAAAACCAATTCCGACTCATTTATTGAAGTTGGTACTGGATTTTGGCTTCCTATTACGATATTTTTGGTAACGAGTACTTCTTTTATGACTACTTTTGTTTAATGCTTTTCCATATAATTTTATTCTAATGCTGCTGATGAGAGTTTACTTCTTGAAACACGTGTACAGCATAACGAAATTCACTGTCTATTATTCAACTTTGGTATTTTTGTATTTTTAAGAGTTCCTGGTGAGTTAGATGGAAAGGAAGTACAAGGAAATTTGCCACAGCTTACAATTTTTTGCTATTTGCCGCTTGGCTTGTAAAGGGACCGATGTTTTTTCAATCTTCTGTATAAAATGTTTTGTTACATTTTAATGAATTGGGGTATTAACAAAATAGCAGAATTATCAAGGGCCGAAATCCAAAGGGCAATAAGACAAAACAGGTGCATTGCCACCAGAAAATTGTCAACCGCAATGGTCTTGACTTGGTACAGGCATTTAAAAAAAAAGGTTCGTTAATCCGGTTTTATGGCGCGCCAATCCAGCCCTTTCCATGGCTGTAGTGCCCGGTAACAACTGCAATTGTTATAGAAAGGTCGTAGACAGGAAAACAGTGAAAAGGAATGTTCATCCCTGTACTAAGTAATAATTAATGTTGAATCACAGTTCGGACCGGGACTTACAACTTCTCCACAGGGACTGATATCTATTAAACAACTTTTAAATGATAGTATGGAATGGATTTTAAGCATATCCCAGTAATAACTATGCCTAATGAGAAATTCTGCATAATTGGTGCTGTCTCTTGCGTAAGGAATCAACTGTGAAACATACATTCCATAGGCAGGAGAAGTTAGAATATAATTGGCCACGTTAAGGAAATTGATAATTTTGAAATTAAAGTCGTCCATTTATATCGTACATTTTAGCATTTAGATTATATCTAAATGAAGTATATCTAACGGTTTCTGTTGTTTCCTTTATCTCTTAATTCTAGAGGATATATTGATGGGATGCAAAAGATTCACAATAATTGAAAGAACATCGTCGATGTATCTTTAAGATCTAGCATATTTAATTTTATGATCTTTTACCAGTTTCTAAAAAAAGTCTCGCAGGAGTATAAGAACAAGTCTATGATTTGAGGAGCACAATTCGTCCTCATCGGTATATACCAATTGGTTGTTGATAAAAAAAACCACTTCCACATGATACAAATATATTATCAATAGGAAAATCAAGCATACTGTACACCTATTTTTCATCGTAGGATACTTTTCCTTTTAAATTGGTTTTTGAAAAAAAATGTATTTATAACCTAATACAATTTTTTTCAATCGGAAAGGGCCTTTTGAATGATATATTTGATTCATGATTTTAGTATATTATGAGCAAGCGTGATATAAAGAGTGGAAAAAAGGGTTTCAGAGGATGTTTTTGAGAAAAAGAACAGGAATTAAGATTATCAAATAAATCTTTCGGGTATCTACGAATCAAGACTTGATTTATGTCACCTCAGGCAGTTTAACATGCTTGTCTTTGCAGACATAACTTTAAGTAGTTCCGTGGGCTAACCAGTAGTTGAACAAAGATGACGATCCAGCGATGTATCTTTCCTTGTCTGATTCCTTGTGTAATTGAAGTATCCAATACAGGTAGGACTGGTCTTGATTCTTATTTTTAGTTTGATTATTCAAAGAGGATATAAATGGACATAAATGACCTTTGATTGGAGCGAATTTCATCTTTGTCAAATGAAACTTTTTTTTGTATGTGGCATTATCTCGTGCTTTTGTGATCAATGACTAGTTCTTTGATGAGTCAGTTGTAATGATGTGCTTTACATATAAAAAAGATGTTATTAGAAGCTTTGTCTGCAGATATAACACATTTGTCATGTAAAGAGACAAGTACTTGCTTCAGGATCTTCAACTACAGACTTAGGTCGATTGCTTACGCATCTGCATAGTTAACACGACTCCGTACTCCATAGGCTTTTAATCAGTTATTTACATAATTATGCTCTTTGCAAAAATGTTGTCACTTGTCCACGGGTCAACATAGACCTTCTAGTATTAAATAACATAATACCGAAGTTGCTGTTAATTTAGATTCTGCATATGCGCATTTCGACAACTTATGTCTCTTCAGTGCAGATCAAATCAAAATATTGAATATTCATATACCGAAATATGTGTAAAGACTGATAGACAACAAATTACCAATAAGATCTAAATAGAAAAGCCAAAATCAGCTAAGGCCAGAGCTAGGGTAGAGGGAGATACTCCTTAGTTTTAAACAAAATTTTGTTAAATTTAGATATTGCAAGTTTTCAGATAAAATGTTGTTTCTCGGGTAAAAAATGGTGTTGAGAAAATCCGAGCAACTCCTACTGTCCTCCACTAATTAATTCTGAAAAATAAACACAGGAGAGTACAGGAAAACTGTTTTATTATTTGTTGAAAAATTATGTTATTGTATGCGCTGAAGCGGCAAAAACACCAGCTTTTAATAACATTGGTACATGATGACATGTAAAAATTTGACCTTTTCCAAGACGAATATTCTCCTGAAAGTTGCGGCAAATTTCGTTGTGTGTACAAGAGAGACAACAAAAATGTCATCTATGTCCAAGATGAGTTTACTCTTTAATAAATGTCGTAGAAATTTCTGCTGTTGTTATGGTAACTACAGTAAGAAATGGTAGAGGAGTGTCTCTTAGTTTAGCCAAAAATTTTGCAATTTCAATCAAATTCCAAGGATGGTTTATTATGCAGCAACTAAGCGAAAGGAATCCATAATAAGCTGATGATCAATAGTTATTGTTGTAACATTGTGGATGTGTACATCTTCTGGTCATGAGGGGATAATTTTCCTGAAATTCCGAATTCATTTTGTGACCATTTTTCTTGACATCCTTTCATGCAGGTGAAAGTATATGTAAGCCAAAATAGTATCCTGTAAAACAAGTTCCAAATGGAACAAATCTTATTGATATATCTATGAGATTTATTCCGTGTTTAGATTATTTAACCCGGCGAGCAGTAAATACGCTCCAACTGGAGATCATTTCACCAGATGAGCTACGAAATATATTGCTTGGAACTTATTTTACGGTGGACATTGCTATATTCTTGGATGACTCATATCTTTTTTACATGGGCATTGTACGGAAACAAAGAGGGGACATGTGAATTTTTTTCTACATCTATGTCGTTGCCACGGGATACTAAGTCGTTCCCACGACATACTATGTCGTGGCCACGAGATACAATCTCGTTCTCCCATGAAATACTAAGTCGTGGCCACGAGATACTAACTCGTTCCCACGACATACTATGTCCTGGCCACGAGATCCTTATAAACTGTTAAGCCTTCAACAACGACCTTTGCTCATACTCATACCTATCTCGTGGCCACGACTTAGTATCTCGTGGCCACGAGTTAGTATGTCGTGGGAATGAGGTAGTATCTCGTGGGAACGACATGGAGCTATCTCGTGGTCACGACTTAGTATCTCGTGGCCACGACATATAGCTATCTCGTGACCACGATTTAGTATGTCGTGGCCACGAGATAGAAAAAAAAATTACATGTCCATGCTTCCGTAGCATTGCAATTGCACCAATTTATTTTTAATATGAGATTATAACAACATACAAATCAGTCATTTTAAGTTCGTAGAAAGGTCTCACTATAACAATGTATATTTTTTCCGTGTATCAGAGTTTAGCCGTCCTACGTGCGAGCCTTCGCAGAAACAACTGTCTGAATTACAGTATCCGATGAGTTAAATCTAACGGCCATAAAGAAAACAGTTTACAAGTAAACGTAAGGTGGCTTGAATAAACGCTTGTTCTTGGAATATGTCTCGACATGAACCTGTTAATTTTATTTATACCCTCTTGGAGAATACAGCAAGAGAAGAGGTACACTGTTGAAGATAAAGGGTTCGTGAGGATCCAGATGTATCATTCAATTTATGAAGGTGGCATTGGGTATGAAAGAAAATGTGCCAAAACTCTAGATCGTGTTCAACACCTTTATGAATCCTTAAAGGAATATTCACATACTTTGATGGATTTAAAACGATACAAACAAGAGTTGTCAGAAGACAGCATAGCTCGCTTGGAATTAGAGTGACATCAACGCACAATAAATTTGAAAGGTACCATCAGAAAACTCTCAACACAATAAAGTCACATAGCAAAATATAAGCACCCTACCACTAAACAACTTAATTCTAGAAGCAAGAATAAAGTATGAAAAAAAATTGTCCTCAGGGCAAGATCAAGGTCAAAATGTCTACAAATATGCTACCATCACAAAGCTCTCATCATCATCAGGAAGTCACATACCAAATACGAACACCCTACTACTAAAAGCTTACCTTCTAGTGGCAAGGTTACAGTTTTTCAAAAATTGTCCCCAGGACAAGGTCAAGGTCAAAATGTCTACAAATATGGTACCACTAGAAAGCTCTCATCATAAGGAAGTTACATACCAAATATGAACACCCTACCACTAAAAGCCTACCTTCTAGAGGCAAGGTTAAAGTTTTTCCAAAATTGCCCTCAGGGAAAGGTCAAGGTCGAAATGTCTACAAATATGGTACCACTAGAAAGCTCTCATCATAAGGAAGTCACATACCAAATATGAACACCATATCACTAAAAGCCAGCATTCTAGAGGCAAGGTTAAAGTTTTCTTAAAATTGCCCTTAGGGCAAGGTCATGGTCAAAATGTCTACAGTTATGGTACCACAAGAAAGCTCTCATCACAAGGAAGACACATTCTAAATATCAACATTCCATCTCTTAAGGTCTCCGTTTCACAAGCAACGTTAAAGTTTTTGCTGACGACGCCGACGCCGGGAGTACGACAATAGCTCTCCGGACATTCGTCCCGGCAAGCTAAAAAAGACATACTGAACTTTCTTGGAGGTATAAGTTTTTATGCCCCCAGATCGAGGATCGGGGGCATATTGTTTTTGTCCTGTTTGTCTGTGCGTCCGAAACTTTAACCTTGGCTATAACTTTTGAACTATATAAGGTAGACTTTTGATACTTGGCAAGTGTATAGGTCTAGTCAAGAGGAACATAAATATGCAAAAAAGAATCAGGTCAAAGGTCAAGGTCATAGGGGTCAAAAAGGGGTAAAATTCGGAATCTGGGGGCATATGTAGTGTTTCACAAACACACTTGTTACCTATTGCTGAGGGCCTCATTGCGACTTCAAGATAAGAACGACAATAAAAAGCGCTGTTCCATTGGTTAATTAAGTCTCCAAGTTTAGAAAGTTTAGGGAGACTTCTAGTTTTTGCTCCGTTTCTTCTTCTTCTTTTCTTTTTTTCTTTCTTTTTCTTCTCCCGCAAGTGTGTCCGCCCCCGTTCTCAGCCATCTTACCACCGATCTTAATGAAACTTGATATAGTGATAAAGGACCATGTATAGACGCACAATCCAGTCTTTAAATAACAAAAAATGGTGGCCGTTGCCATGGAAACTGAAAAAAGGCAGGAAAGTTAAAAGTGCTCCAAATTGGATGAAATTTTACAAAAAGAATTAACTAATGGTGGTGAACTTATTTTGGGGTCAAAATTTTTCAAAATGGCGGCCGTTGCAATGGAAATTTAAAAAGGCGGGAAAATGGAAACTTCTCAAAATTGGATGAAACTTTACAGAAAGATTGTACGAGTTGTGTGGAACGTTTTTTTTGGGTCACTTTTTTTTAAATGGAGACCGTTGTTAAAGAAACTGAAAAAAGGCGGGTAAATCAATAGTTCTCCGAATTGGATTAAATTCTCGGAATTGGATTAAATTTTACAGATAGATTTTATAAGTTGTTTGGAACTTATTTTTGGGTCAAAATTTTTCAAAATGGCGGCCGTTGTCATGGAAATGGAAAAATGTGGGGAAAATTATAAGTGCTCCGAATTGATGAAATTTATAGAAAGATTGTACAAATTGTGTGGAACTTATTTTTTGGGTCATTTTTAACTCACCTGACCCGAAGGGTCAGTGTGAGCTATTGTCATCACTTGGCGTCCGTCGTCCGTCCGTCGTCCGTCCGTCCGTCCGTCCGTCCGTCCGTTAAACTTTTCACATATTCATCTTCTCCTCTGAAACCACTGA